>ML265426.1:0-20467 GCA_005239495.1 Nicotiana undulata
CCCAAGGACCCCACCCTATGCGATCGCGAACTAGACCTTGCGATCGCGTAGAGTACCTAGCCAACCCCCGCCCAGACATCCTATACCTCTATGCGATCGTGATCAGTGCTATGCGATCGCATAGAGGAACTGAACTCCCCCTTCACCTATCTCTATGCGATCGTAGAGGGACCTACGCGATCGCATAGAGCAAAACCTGAAACACCAGCAACAGCCACAAAAACCAGATTTTTCTNTATCAAAATCAATAAATTAAACCTCAAAACTCATAGAAATTTCTTAAAACATCATAAAGCTTAACTTATCCGATTTTAATCCGAATCACGTCATTTCAAGTCCGTTTTACACCAAAATTCACAGATAAGTCACATAACATAATACGGGCCCGGTAACACGATTTTCACATAATAATTCATTTTCAAAATCCTTTATTATTTTCAGGAAATAATTTTCTTTAAAAATTCATTTCTCGGGCTTGGGACCTCAGAATTCGATTCCGGGCATACGCCCAAGTCCCATATTTTCCTATGGAGCCTCCGGGGCCGTCAAATCACAGGTGCGGGTCCGTTTACCAAAAATGTTGACCAAAGTCAACTTTATTCATTTAATTATCATAAAATTCCATTTTCATCAAATTTCAACATAAGGACTTCCCGGCTACACGCTCAGGCTGCACACGCATATCGAGGTGAGATTAACGGAGGCTTTCGGGGCCTCGGAACACAAATTTAGCTGGAATTACTTAGGATGACCTTTTGAGTCATCACATATATGGGTCTGGGGTCGGGTTTAAAGATTAGAAAATGGATAGTCCAAGATTTCAGACCGGGCCACAGACCTGGCGTCGCCTGGCTAACGCCTGGTCTGGCATGGCTTTAGCCTGGTCTGGCCTGGCTTTAGCCTGGCCTTACCTGCCTAAAACCTGTTCTAGCTGCGACAAAAATTTCAACTACCTAGCGCATTGTTCAACCCAAAACTCCGGAAGTACAATGTATTACCTACCTTGACAACACAAAACCTTAAATTACACAGTGAAGTTTTTCGGGGCCTTACATTAGGCCTCTCCTTGGACCCCACATTACTTATTATATGACTTATACACTTATTCACCATATCCAATTCATTTATATCATATTTATAGCACATAAAATATTATAATTAGCCTACCTAGCACCTCGAAATCCTAAATTACTTAGCAAAATTTTTCTGGGGCCTTACATATATAATCCAAGCATTTAACTTGCAATAGATGATTATCACTTACCTTGACATAGATGATGAAGATAGAGCTCCAAAATCGCCCCTAGGTCGTCTCCCATGGAGGAAATGAGATGAGATGAGCCAAACCCATTTTTTGCAGACTTATACACTGCCAGGAAACTCTTCTTCGTGTTCGCGGGCCTCCCATCGCATTCCCGAAGAAGAAATATTCTCGGAAAGTCATTCCAAACTCTTCTCAGAAAGCCTCTAGTATAATAATCATAACGTTTTTCACAAAACTTCAAATGACAAATGGTTTAATGTTATGAAAGCTAGACTCCAAGATATACAACTTGCATGTTTTGATCATCTCCCAATTACTTATAAATTTTGAGATATAAGTTGCCAAAGTCAGCTCTATGCAACACAAATTTCTTCTTCATCTTTCGAGACAGCCTGTAGTTTACCAGACATAACTCTTTTTACACAAATCCAAATGCTAAATGGTTTACCTTTCTGAAAACTAGACACAAAGGGCTACAATGTTTATTTTTATATTATCTCAAAATTCTTTATAGATTGTGAGATATGAGCCTCCGAAGTCATCCCGGCGCAATAGAGATTTCCTCTTCGCAAACGTGAGAGTCTCTACGTGAACGCGAAGAAGAAAATCCCAGAAGCCAAATCCTTCTTCGCGAACGCGAAGAACAACACCAAATATCAATAAATCAGCATCCAAAGTAGCCCAAAATGATCTGAAACATACCTGAGGCCCCCGGGACCCTGTCCAATCACACCAACATGTCACAAAACATGACACAAACATGTTCACGGCCTCAAATAACATCAAACAACATCGAAATCATGAATCACACCCCAATTCAAACTTGATGAACAGAAATTCAAACTTCTTCATTCGATGCTGAAACCTATCAAATCACGTCCAATTGACCTCAAATTTTGCACACAAGTCACATTTGACATTACGGACCTACTCCAACTTCCGAAATCGGAATCCGACCCCGATATCATAAAGTCCACTTCCGGTCAAACTTCTCAAAAACCTTCAAATTTCTAACTTTAGCCAAATGACTCCAAAACGACCTACGGGCCTCCGAATTCACTTCTGATTACACTCCCAATACCAGAATCACCATACGAAGCTATTCCCATACTCGCAATCCCTAAGGTACATCGATAATACTGAAATGTACTTCAATCCAAATTTATGAATTTCTTCAAAAATGCCAATTTCCATAATAAACGCTGAAACGCTCATGGGTCATCCAAAACCCGATCCAAACATACAGCCAAGTCTAAAATCATCATACGAACCTGCTGGAACCTTCAAATCTTGATTCCGAGGTTGTTTACACAAAGATCCAACCTTAGCCGATTCTTCCAACTTAAAGCTTCCGGAACGAGAATTCTCTTTATAAATCAACTCCAAAACTCCCGAAATTCACTTCCGACCATGCGTACAAGTCATAATACCTGAAGTGAAGCTGCTCATGGTCTCAAACCGCATAAAGAACTCGCTAGAGCTCAAAATGATCGGCCGGTTTGTTACATTTGTACTTCAAGCAATATATAAAAGAGTCTAAGAGCTTATTTTTTTTATTCCTACGAAAACAGTCACATTTCACATATATCATTCAATAATGAAAGTCTAAATTCAGACAAAGGATTATTGAATGTTGGAGTATTTTTCAGCGTGTTTCATGGAATATGGAGGAGGTGCTGGAGAAGACAAGCAAATTGTTCTGTTATGCCCAATTTGTTTACAGTAACTGCATTTGGTAGACTTCAATGGTACTGATTCAGTCGAAAGGATATGCCTCTTCTTTTGTCTTCTTCCTTGTAAAATCTCTACATCGGGAGGTTTTGTGATCTCAGATTCTATATTTGTGGAATATCCCATGAATTTTGATCTCCCACGGTATTCACATGTCCTTCATATGTTTTGAACCATGTTTACTTTGAATACCATTTTGAGCAGTAATCATATTTCTGCAAATATCTCTTATTAGTAGCAGCAATTGCGTGTGGACAGTGCAATTCATCAAGTTGGAATCAAGCAGTCGCAAGTTCTCTTCTTTAAGTCCATGATGAATTCCATTCCTTCACTATTTATTATAAAAAACATTGAACCAATATTGAACACCTAAGAAGGAATAAAAAAGTAAGAAAAACTATATTAGTGTATTATTGCTTCAAAAAGAAAAAGTATGAAGTTTTTTATATGTAAGCAGTAAATCACTGCAGTAGATATAAAAAGCTGAAGTGATTATGCATTAGTTCATTACTTCAGAGAAAACACGGTGAAGTAAATTCTGAAGTTAATAAATATACTCACAAACAGTTTGCAAACCAAGTCCATCTTCTTATTCATCTTTTCTTCTGCCCATATTGATACTTTGTGAAAAGTTTCATTTGTTTTTTTTGTCCATTCGTAAAACCACTCTCCCAACTTTTCTTAGATGAAATCTAACATTCTTAAAATAGGCATCTCTCTCTCTTTTAGTAACACACAATTCATTGATTCTACCATGTTTGTTGACAGCATATCATAACGTCATCGTGGGAACCACGATCGAGCCCATCTCTCTGGCGGCTTTTCCATTATGTAATTGTATATTTTCTTGTCAACACTTTTGATTTGGGACATTAACTAATTATAATCTTCACGTTTGTATGACCTTGCAGCGCTTTGAAAAAGATTTATTATCGTGGCTTTTGCATGTCTTTGCTTTAAAATTTTCTCAAAGTGATAGAGGAAGATACCATGGTGAGCTTCAGGATAAACTTTTCTAATCCCATTTGCGATCGATTGGTTTCTATCTGATAAGAAAATCAATTCACGACAGACTTGAATTGGTTTTCTCATTTCCTCGAAGAACCAAATGTATGCATCATTGTTTTCTGAATCAGCTACACCAAAAGATAGAGGAAAGATTTGATTGTTTGCATCCTTTGATACAACAACAAATAGAATGCCACGATATTTTGACTTTAAAAACATTACATCTACTGCAATCACGGGTCTACAATAGCACCAACCAGCTATTGATGCCGCAGGAGCAAAGAACTTGTAAGCAAATCTGTACAGTGAAACACAAAAAATAAATCATAAGGTGTGAAGTTTTTCAAATAGGAACATTTGAAACTTCAGGTTGATGGTTAGTGTTGCTTTGCTTACTAATTCTGCTAATCTCTTTTTATGCTAGTGTACGTCCCTAGGTTTCTATGCACCATCATGTGTAGGTATGAAGGAAGAATCTGGTAGTTCTCTTCCGGTGTTCCCCTTATGCAAACAAATGCTTTTTGAATAGCGCGCCATGCCTTGTGATATCCACTGTCAATTCTAAATTTCTTTTTCATTTCATTTTATACAAAGGTTGGTGTAACCTCAATCTTTTTATCTCAAACATGTTCTAAAATTTGTTCATTTATAAAATTTGATGTAGCATGCTTCTGATATGAGTTTCTTGCATCAACCGAGCATTCATGGTTGTTATGATATTTTATCACCCTGAATAGTGTGGAATTTTTTATTGTGGTAGCACGTACATTCCAACCACATTTCTCCACGATGCATTTCAGCTCGTATCTCTTTGAACATGATCTAACAGCAGTGAATTCGACTTTTTGGTTTATCTCCAAGCTGCAGAAAAATTTAATCATGTTCTTCTTGTTCTAAAAAATTGATCCTACTCTTACTTCCTCAGGCAATGCATTGTGCCTAAGTATTTTACATGGTGGATTCTTTCAGCTTTCTCCTCACTCTTTTTCTTGATTTCTTAGAAGCAGTAAAAGTTTCAGCAATTTCTTTAATTGTGAATGTTATCGGTATAAATTCCGTGTTTTCTTCATCTTTGTTGTTGCTTACCATTGCAGAAGGTAAAAAAAAACTTTGTTGGATTGTGTGTTGGTTGTCTATTTGCATTATTCTTCTTGGTCGTCAACAAACTGATATGAATTTATTATAGCGGCGGGTAATTGTTGCAGCATTATATATTCTGAAGCAGCTGTAATGTTAGAAGGTTGTTGCTCATTGTGTACTTCCATTGTTGGCTATTCTAGTTCATGTTGATAATTAGCAAATTATTTTGAATCTATTGTATATGCAAGAGATGGTTTGAATGTTGCAGATTCTAAAGCACCTATACTGTCAGAAATGAGTTGTATTTTTTCGACGACGCAATGACAATTCTTGTAGGCTGAATCAGTTCTTAGCAAATGTATATAGGTACTGAGTTCTTCATGTGAAGTTACAAACATCCCTTTGCTTGCATTTAGTTTGATATCAAATCATACCTTTAGTGAATATCTGGTTGAATCAATATTTGTAACTTCACTAATTTTCTTCAGGAAAGTATTGAATGATACTTGTTTATTAAGCAGAACAAGTTTTGTATCATGATCCAAGTATTTGAAATCAAAAGTCCACCTCCCACTGAAAGTAATAACAACGCAAATCGAACTCATTATGCAGAAACATGTTTAGTGTCAAGTATTAGGAAACCGAACAAAAGAATTTAAATATGAAGTTCATAAAAAATTCCTTAGAAAATTACATACTGCAGGAGAAAAACTTAAGTACGTTTAAGCTGAAGTTTTAGCAAATGTACTAGAATATTTCAGCTCGTTTATACTAAAGTTTTCGGAAAAAAACTCATGAAAAAGTTGTTTAATGCATGACAAAACTTAAGCATGAACTAAATTTAAATTTAGCATGCAAGAGAAAATTACATAGTGCTGGAGAAAAACTTCAGCAGGTTTGTCCTAAAAGTTTTACAAATGAATTAAATAACTTCAGCATTTTCTACTGAAGTTTCGGAAAAAGCTCATGACAAAACTATTGAATGCAGGACAAAATGTCAACATATTTTAGGGCTGAAGTCTTAGCAAATGAACTAAAAAACTTCATCTTTCGAAAAAAAGTTCATGAAAAAGTTGTTTAATGCAGGACAAAACTTAAGCACGTTTTTGGTATGAACTTTTAGCAAATGAATTAAATTTAACTTCAGCATTCATTAAATAAAATTCACTAGGAAATTACATTGTGCAGGACGAAAACTTCAGCAGGTTTGTCCTGAAGTTTTTACAAATGAAAGATGTTGAAGTTTCAAAAAAAGCTCATGCAAAACTATTGAATCCAGGACGAAACTTCAACATATTTTAGTGTTGAAGTATTAGAAAATAAACTAAAAACTTCAACTTGTTTATATTGCAAGACAAAGACTTCAGCGTTTTGGTGTGAAGTTTTAGCAAATTATGTAAAAGCTTAACTTGTTTAGTATTATGTTTTAGCAAACAAACCAAAAACTTCAGCATGTTTGTCCTCATGACAAAACTGTTGATGTTTGTCCTGCATTTAACAGTATCCATAAGCAAGAATTTTTTCGCTTTCACGTTAAATTATAGCTTGACTTTAGAATTCAACGTGAAACAAATTAATTCTATATCTGTAACGACCCGGCCGGTCGTTCCGAGAGTTTAGCCTCGTTTTCCCCATTTCTGCTTCATTATGTGTGGTTCAGCTCTTTTATGTTGTGTCGGGTTGGTTGGCTCGGGTTCGGAGTGATTGTGGCGAGAAATAAGACACTTAGTCTCTTAAGTTGGTTAATTATTTGAAAAAGTCAACAAGAAGTTGACTTATAGGTAAACGATATCGGAATTGGGTTTTAATGGTTCGGATAGCTTCGTTAGGTGATTTGGGATTTAGGAGCGTGCTCAGAATGTTATTCGGAGGTATGTGGTAGAATTAGGCTTGAATTGGCGAAATTGGATTTTTGGCAATTTCCGGTCGGCAGTGGAAAAATTACCTATCGGGGTCGGAATGGAATTCCGAAAGTAGAAATAGGTTTGTAGTGTCGTTTGTGATGTGTGTGCAAAATTTCAGGTCATTCAGACTTGGTTTGGTTGGTTTCGGCATCGTTGATGAATTTTGAAAGTTTAGAAATCCTTAGGCTTGAATTTCGGGTTAATTTGGTGTTTTGATGTTGTTTTGAGTGTTCCGAGGGTTTGACTAAGTTTGGGTGATGTTATATAAGGTGTTGGTATATTTGGTTGAGGCCCCGAGGGGCTCGGAATTGATTTTGGATGGCTAACGGAGGTTCGGGGTTAGAAAAATGCAGCAGAATGGCTACTGGTGCAATTATTCTGGTGTGGCCGCACCTGCGGATGGGGAGCCGCAGGTGCGGAGGACGTGCCGCAGATGCGGAAAATGGAGGCATGGGCAGCTTCCACAGATGCAAAGGAAGGATCGCACATGCGGGTCACTTAAGTGGGATGTACATGTGCGCACTTGGGACTGCATGTGCGAGTCTGTAGGTGTAGTCCCTGGGGCAGAAGGTATAAATTCCAGCCTTCGCAAATTTGGGCTATTTTCAACCATTTTTGTTGGACTTGGAGCTTTTTGAGGGACTTTGAAGAATGATTCAAGGGGAATCACATTAAGGTAATGTTTTTGGACCTAAAACTTGATTCTATGGTAATTTTTAACTCATTAAGCATGAAATTTATGGGATTTAAGGGTGAAAATTTGGGGAATTAGGGCTTGAAACTTGAGGCTAAGAATTGGGTGGTTGAGGGGTCAAATGAAGTTATTTTTTGATGAATTTAGTATGTATGGACTCGTGAGAGGATAAGGATTCTGGTTTTGTGATTTTTATCGGATTTCGAGACGTGGGCTTGGGGGTCGAGTTTGGCCAATTTCGGGACTTTTGATGTAATTTGATTATTTTCGCGTGGGTTTTGTTCCTTTAGCATATATTGATGATATGAATCTAATTTTGAATAGATTCGGGGCGATTTAAGGCCGAGTCGAGCGACAAGGGCATCGCGGAGTAGACTTTTGTCCAGTTTGAGGTAAGTAATGATTGTAAATCTTGTCCTGAGGGTATGAAACCCCGGATTCCACATCGTTTCATTATGTTGAAGTGGCGCACATGTTGGATGACGAGTGTGTGGTGTGCACCTTTGGGGATTGTGACTTGGTCCGTCCCATAGCAACTATTAAGTTGCGTATTTGACTTAAAACTATATGGTATTTTGTGTTTTAGAAAGTATTACTATGTTTTGATTTTTACCGATTTCATAACTTAGTCTTATTTACTCAATTTTGATGCATAAAATGATATTTTGGGCTGAGCACCCTATTTTATTGATAGCCCGAGTGGCTTGAGAGGTTTCTGATTCATTGAGGTCGAGGGCCTATGTTGTGAGAATATTATGGGATCGGGTTGCGTGCTGCAGCATGTTCAACTGATTTATGATATATGAGAGGCTGAGGGCCTGATTGATTACGCCATGAGATGGCTTGTTATAGAGCTTGGGCTGTAGTAGCCCCTACGGATTTTGTACACCCCAAGTGAGCGTGGGTACCCTAAGTGAGTGATGTGATGTTGCCCGAGAGGATGTTCTTGATTCATGTTGTGCCCGCGGGGCTGATTACGAGTGATTGTGAGGTTGCCCGAGGGGCTGATTCTGAGTGATGTTATGCATGAGGGGCACTTTATGATACATGTTTTGCCCGAGGGGCTATTTATGATTTTCATCACTTTTACTCTAAATTTCATTGAATCTATTTTGAAACAGTTGGAAAAATATCTTCAAATTATTTTTACTGAAATCTGGTTTTAAGCAAGATGAATTGACTTATACACTGTTTTGAAGGCAAGTTGTACTTACTGTGATTTCATGACATGTATTTATGTGTTTCTTACTGATCAATCCTTATTTAAATTTATTACTTACTGAGTTGGCGTACTCATATTACTCATGCACCTTGTGTGCAGATCCAGGGATTTCTGGACGTGATAGCAAGCGCTGATTCTTCCATCCGTCGCGGATACCCGGAGTCGGCAAGGTAGTTGCATGGTGATAGTAGCCTTGCTCATCTCCCTCTTATCTTCCTTAGATTATATTATTGTTTTCCAGACTATAATAGTCTTAGTTTTTTTCGGATTGTCCTTAATAGACGCTCGTGACTTGTGACACCCCGATGTCGGGCTTTTGGTTATTTTCCGCACTTGTTATTTGAACTTATGTTATGAAGTTTTATTAATTAATGTTTTAAAAACACCTTTATTATGAAATATTGAGTTATTCTGAAAATGTGTCGGTTGGCCTGGTTCTATGATAGACGACCGGGTAGTTTTGGGTCGTGACAAGTTGGTATTAGAGCCTAGGTTACATAGGTCTCACAAGTCATGAGCAGGTTTAGTAGAGTCGTGCGGATCAGTACGGAGACGTTTGTACTTATCTTCGAGAGGCTGCAGAACCCTTAGGAAAAATCTCACATACTTGAATTCTTGTCGTGCGAATATGTTGATTTTGGTAACTAAGCTTCTATTGCTTCATTCTCTCACAGATGTTGAGGACACGTGCTACCGGGTTGGATGATCAGCCACCAGTTAGGCCCGTGAGGGGTCGAGGCCGTGGAAGGGGTAGGGGTGTAGCCCGCGCAGCAGCCGGGGTTGTACCTATAGACCCACCTGTTATTCCAGATCAGGTCCCGACCGCAGATATTCCACCAGGACCAGCTCAGGCACCGGTTGTGCCTATTGTTATTCTAGGTCTTCAGGAGACCTTGGCTCAGATCTTGACCTTGTGCACCAGTCTTTCCCAGGCGGTTGTTGTTTCTACTACAACAACAACTTCTCAGGTCGGGGGAGGCACTCAGACTCCTGCCGGCCGTACACCTAAGCAGTTTGTTCAGGGACTTCAGACACCAGAAGCAGCTCCAGCCCAGGCGGTCTCACCTGCTCAGGACTATGTGATTCTAGTCATGCCTGATGACGAGCAGCGTAGATTAGAGAGGTTTGGTAGACTTCAGCCTCCGACTTTTAGTGGTGTCGAGGGCGAGGATGCCCAGGGTTTCTTGGACAAGTGTTACAGGATTCTTCGTACAACGGGTATATTAGAGACCAGTGGGGTCTCTTTCACTACTTTCCAGTTTTCAGGAGCTGCTTTTACTTGGTGGGAGGCTTACAATAGGAGTAGGCCTGTTGGTGAAGCGACCCTTACCTGGCAGCAGTTTTCCACTCTCTTCCTAGAGAATTATGTGCCACAGTCCCGCAGAGAGGAGCTGTGCAGGCAGTTTGAGCAATTGCGTCAGGATGATATGATTGTGATGCAGTATGAGATGAGATTTTCAGAGCTAGCCCGTCATGCAGTTTGGTTAGTTCCTACAGAGAGAGAGATAGAGGATCACGAGGTTCGTGGATGGCCTCACCTATCAGATTCATATTCTTATGACCAGGGAGAGAGTATCGGGTGCTACTTTTGAGCGGGTTGTTGATATTACCCAAGAGATTGAGTCAGTTCGTCGCCAGGAGCGAGTTGAGAGGGAGGCAAAGAGGCCTTGGGGATCTATAACTTTGGTAGTGTTCCCTCCAGGGGCCAGTTCCAACACGGCAGAGCCCGTCCATTCAGGCAGGCTCAACCAGCTCGCTCAGGTCATCATGGTGGATCGACTGGTCATGGTCCTCACAGTTCTCATCAGGGGCACCCATCATTCAGTTCCCTTCCAGCCCAGAGTTCATCTCGTGCACCTTCGGTTCAGGGTTTATCTATGTCTGGTTCTTCTAGTGGTTATCCTGGTGCTAGGGGTTCCCTTCAGTCCCCGTCTCCAGCACCAGGGGGTTGTTATGAGTGTGGAGAGTTAGGGCATATGTGGAGGCAGTGTCCTCATCGTCATGGGGGTCCGCCTCAGCAGAGGAGTCAGCCATCGACTTCGGCACCAGTTACTTCACCACCCACCCACCCAGCTAGGGGTGGGGGTCAGGCAGCTAGAGGCCGTCCTAGAGGGGGAGGTCGATCAGGTAGAAGTCAGGCCCATTTTTATGCACTTCCAGCCAGACCAGATGCTATGGCCTCAGATGCCGTGATTACATGTATTGTTTTGGTCTGTCACCGAGATGCCTCTATCTTATTTGATCCTCGTTCCACATATTCCTACGTTTCATCATATTTTGCTCATTTCTGGATATGACCTCATGAGTCTTTGTTTACATATGTTCATGCGTCGACTCTGGTGGGAGATATTGTTGTTGTGGACCGTGTGTATCGGTCATGTGTGGTGTCTATTGGGAGTCTGGAGACCCGAGTGGATCTTTTATTGCTCAACATGGTTGACTTTGATGTGATATTGGGCATGGATTGGCTTTCTCCATGTCATGTTTTTCTAGACTGTCACGCTAAGACCGTGACCTTAGCGATGCCGGGATTTTCGAGGGTTGAGTGGAGAGGTTCCATTGATTATGTGCCTAGTGGGGTGATTTCATACCTGAAGGCTCGGTGCATGGTGGAGAAAGGGTGTTTGCTTATTTGACTTTTGTGAGGGATGTTAGTGCCGAGACTCCCACTATTGATTATGTTCCTGTGGTTCGTGATTTTCTGGACGTGTTTCCTGCAGACCTACCGGGCATGCCGCCTGACAGGGATATTGATTTTGGTATTGATTTGGTGTCAGGAACCCAGCTTATTTCCATTCCACCGTATGGTATGTCACTGGTGGAATTGAAGGAATTGAAAGAGAAGCTTCAGGAACTCCTAGATAAGGGGTTTATTCGGCCAAGTGTGTCACCTTGGGGTGCACTGGTGTTATTTGTGAAGAAGAAATATGGTTCCATGAGAATGTGTATTGACTACAGGCAATTGAACAAGGTTACAGTCAAGAATAAGTATCCTTTGCCTCGCATTGATGATTTGTTTGACCAGCTTCAAGGAGCCAGTGTTCTCCAAGATTGATTTGAGGTCCGGGTATCATCAGATGAAGATTCTGGGTTCAGATATTCCTAAGACAACTTTCAGGACCTGTTATGGCCATTATGAGTTTTTGGTGATGTCTTTTGGCATGACCAATGCCCCATCAACGTTCAGCCATATTTGTATTCCTTCATTATTGTGTTCATTGATGACATCCTAGTGTATTCTCGTAGCCATGAGGAGCATGTTCAACATTTGAGAGTCGTATTGCAGAGATTGAGGGAGGAGAAACTTTATGCGATGTTCTCCAAGTGTGAGTTTTGGCTTGGTTCAGTAGCGTTCCTGGGGCACGTGGTGTCCAGTGAGGGTATTCAAGTGGATCCGAAGAAGGTAGAGGCGGTGTAGAGTTGGACCAGACCGTCCTCAGCTACAGAGATTAGGAGCTTTCTTGGTTTTGCGGGCTATTACCGCCGCTTTGTGGAGGGATTCTCTTTTATTGCTTTTCCTTTGACCAAATTGACTCAGAAGGGTGCTCCGTTCAGGTGGTCAGACGAGTGTGAGGAGAGTTTTTAGAAGCTCAAGGCTGCTTTGACCATAGCTCCAGTGTTGGTTTTGCCATCAGCTTCAGGTTCTCATACCGTGTATTGTGATGCCTCGAGGATAGGTGTTGGTTGTGTATTGATGCAAGAGGGTAGGGTGATTGCCTACGCCTCTCACCGGTTGAAGACCCATGAGAAGAATTATCCAGTGCATGATCTTGAGTTAGCAACCATTGTTCACGCCTTGAAGATTTGGCATCATTATTTGTATGGGGTTCATTGTGAGTTTTTTACTGATCATCGGAGTCTGCAGCATCTGTTTAAGCAGAAGGATCTGAATTTGCATCATCGGAGATGGTTGGAGCTTCTCAAGGACTATGATATCACTATTCTATACCATCCAGGGAAGGCCAATGTAGTGGTCGATGCCTTGAGTCGCCGAGCAGAGAGTTTGGGGAGTCTAGCATATCTTCCAGCAGTAGATAGACCTTTAGCACTTGATGTTCAGGCCTTAGCGGGCCAGCTTGTGAGGTTGGATATGTCGGAGCCTAATCGGGTATTGGCTTGCGTGGTCTCCAGGTCTTCTCTTTATGACTGTATCAGGGAGCGCCAGTATGATGACCCACACTTGCTTGTTCTTTAGGATAGGGTCCGGCGAGGTGATGTCAGGGATGTAGCTATTGGTGATGATGGTGTGATGAGGATGCAGGGCCGGATATGCATGCCTAATATAGATGGGCTTCGGGAGTTGATTCTTGAGGAGGCCCACAGCTCGCGGTATCCCATCCATCTGTGTGCCGTGAAGATGTATTAGGATCTGAGACAGCATTATTGGTGGAGGCGGATGAAGAAGGACATTGTCAGATTTGTAGCTCGGTGTCTCAACTGTCAGCAGGTCAAGTATGAGCACCGGAGACCAGGTGGATTGCTTCATAGGTTAGACATTCCGGAGTGGAAGTGGGAATGGATTACCATGGAATTTGTAGTTGGGCTCCCACGGACTTCGAGGAAGTTCAATGCTATTTGGGTTATCGTGGATTAGCTAACCAAGTCCGCGCACTTCATTCATGTTGGTACTACTTACATTTCGGAGTAGTTAGCTAAGATTTATATCCGGGAGGTTGTCCGATTGCATGGTGTTCCGGTTTCCATCATTTCTGATAGAGGTACTCAGTTCACATTCTAGTTTTGGAGGGCCGTGCAGAGAGAGTTGGGTACTCAGGTCGAGTGGAGCACAGTTTTTCACCCTCAGACGGACGGGCAGTTCAAGCGCACTATTCAAATATTGGAGGACATGTTGCCCACTTGTGTTATTGGTTTTGGGGGTTAATGGGACCAGTTTCTGCCACTCACAAAGTTTGCCTATAATAATAGTTATCAAATGAGTATTCAGATGGCTCCGTACGAGGATTTATATGGGAGGATGTGTAGATCTCCGGTCGATTGGTTTGAACCGGGTGAGGCTAGACTCTTGGGTATAGATTTGGTGCAGGATGCTTTAGATAAGGTGAAGTTGATTCAGGAGCGGCTTCGCACGGCGCAGTCTAGGCAAAAGAGTTATGGGGACAGGAAGGTCCGTGATGTATGTTTCATGGTTGGGGAGAAGGTTCTGTTGAAGGTATCACCCATGAAGGGTGTTATGCGGTTTGGAAAGCGGGGAAAGTTGAGTCCCCGGTTTATTGGGCCTTTTGAGGTGATTCAGAGAGTAGGGGATGTGGCTTATAGGCTTGCTTTACCACCCAGCTTGTCGAGTGTGCATCTAGTGTTTCATGTTTCCATGTTTTGGAAGTATGTTGTGACCCGTCCCATGTTTTGGACTTCATCTCGGTTCAGCTAGAGGTATATGTAGGGATGTGCACGGATCGGATCAGATCGGATTTAGCACATTTCGGATTCGGATTTCGAATTTCGGATTCGGATTTCGGATTCTAGAAAATGCAATCTGAATCCGATCCGAACTATATCGGATCGGATTCGAATTTTAAAGTTTGGATTGGATCGGATTTCGGATCGTAAATGCCTCAAAGTTGCAAACTAATATGTATATTTTCTTTGTAAAAGAGGCAATGCATTAAGAAAATTCATGTTTATACAATTATGAGAGTACTATGGTGCCAATATAGCTAACTCTTGCAATTGTAAAGCTAATAACTTGGAGGAAGATGTAAAGGAAGTATTGACTATTCGAAATTAAAGTGTAGTATTTATACATTGCCAAGTAATTTTGGATTTCGGATCGGATCGGATTAAAATATACCAATCCGAATCCGATCCTAAATCCAAAATTTTTATAAACACAATCTGAAATCCGGTCCAATCTGAAATCTGAAATCCGAAATTGAATGGATCGGTTCGGATTTCGGATATCCGATCCAAATGAACAGCCCTAGTGATATGACTTATGAGGTGGAGCCAATGGCTATTTTGGGTCGACAGGTCCGAAGGTTAAGGTCAACGAATATAACTTTAGTTAAGGTGTAGTGGAGAGGGCAGCTGGTGGAGGAGGCCACCTGGGAGACCGAGCGGGAGATGCGAAGAAAATATCCTCACCTATTTGAGACTCCAGGTATATTTCTAGACTCGTTCGAGGACGAACGTTTGTTTAAGAGAGGGATGATGTAATGACTCGGCCGGTCGTTCCGAGAGTTTAGCCCCGTTTCCCCCATTTCTGCTTCATTATGTGTGGTTCGGCTCTTTTATGTTGTGTTGGGTTGGTTGGCTCGGGTTCAGAGTGGTTGTGGAGAGAAATGAGACACTTAGTTTCTTAAGTTGGCTAATTAGTTGGTGTTGGCCCAAGAAAGGAAATAGTTTTGAAGATTGACAAAGGAACTCCGAGATGAACCAGGTCCATCACAGGTGACACAAACGAGTAGATTCAAAGGCACATGAGATGCACATGTAGGAGATAAATGTATTCTGGTGAAATTGAGATATCTTCTGATCAAAAAGATTGCAAAAACGAAATTGGAGAAGGACTCCTTATTCAATAAGAACAGAATCTAAGATAAGGAAGGATTTAGGAGTTGAGTTTGACTAGAACTCTTTCACCAAGGAAGAGTAGCATTAGGATTCTAGTTAATTCCTTATCTACTAAATCCTATATATATTGCAGAATGTTCTTATTATATAGAGACGCACAAAAGCAGAAATTTATCAAGAATTGAGAGCAAAATTCGTGAAGAAATTTTGCAAGAAGTTCGAGCCAAATTAGAGAGTGTGAATCTGGAGCTACTTGAACCAGCTAGAAGAACCAGTTCCATCTGTTGTCTTTTAGTCTAGTTTATTTGTAGTAGGTGATTACAAATTGTACCTTTCAGCTTTATCTAGAAGCAATTGTAATAGGTATTGAGTGTTCAAGTTAGAGTTAACTTGAAGTTTGTCACAAATAGCTAGAGGCTAGTTTGCCACAAAGGGTTAGCTTTAATCCTTAGGTTTACGAAAGAGTTTATTTTGTAAATATTGTTTGGCTCATTGATTTAGTGAAGAGTTTGAAGAAAATCCTACTGGGAAGTAGGTCGTGGTTTTTTCACCTTTTGATCCAGGTGTTTCCACGTAAAATTGATGTGTTCTTTAAATTCTGCATTTATTATTCCGCAAACTGTAGGAGTTGGAACACATAGAAGAACCTGGTCCTTCTATAATTACTGCACCCAAAAATTGGACACCACACAAATCACCCCCCCCCCTCTTGTGTGGTATTGACGTAGATAAACATCAATTGGTATGAGAGCAGGTTATCCTTGAAGAGGCTAACACCTTAGGAAAGGATCAAGATGAGTGCACTACCTGAAAAGTGTAAAGAGAAATCCAGCGCTAGGCCACCTATATTCGATGATCACTTGCAGATGACTGATGGATGCTTCAAATATGGTAAAAAGAACCACATGATCAAGAACTGTCCTATGTGGGAAGTCGAGTGGAAAAAGGAGAAATCTGAAAGAAGGAACAGGTTCATGACAAGAAGAACTACAACAAAAGGTCTTCCAAAGCAATGGTTGCTGAACGAGCTCTTATAGCAGTTCGGGAATCTGAAGATGAACCTGATGAAGAATCTGAGATAAATTTTTTGGACCTTAAGGATAAAATTAAACTCCTTTCTAAAGATAGACTATTTGAATTTTTGCTAATTTTAATTGATGAATCTAAGAATATAAGTTCTGAAAAAGAACATCTGTCTAAAGAGTGTAACTTTTTAATAGCAGAATGCAAAAACATGGAAATAAATATTTGTAAAACTGAAAAGGAAAATACTGCATTGAAGAACCAGGTTCATGCACTTGATACAACTGTCTTAGAATTTAGATCTGAAAATCTGAAATTGAAGTTAGGAACAAGTAAAGAAATAGCTAGTGACACACAACTCTCACTAGAAAAGGATCTAGGAAAGGTAAAAGATGAGCTTTATAAAAAGGATGAACCGATAAGAACCCTGAAGGAGGACTTGACTAAGGCTAAGCATGAGCTAGACAGAACTTGTAAATGGAACATGTCCTCTGATGCACTTTCATGGCTACAAAAACATCATAGTAGCAATAGAAGAGGACTTGGCTTTGGGAACTCTACACCTAAGTGGGATCCCAAAGGCAAGTACCTCACACTCCCTGAGAATAAGATTTGCACACACTGTGGTAATACTGGTCACTATAAAAGTGATGCACTGCAAAAGAGAAGGCAAGTCAGAAGAACAAAAAATTTGTTCTAGGGAAAAATAGGCTGCCAAGTTGGGCTAAAAAGAATGTGATTTATCCTTTTGCCTATAGAAAGGGACCCAAACTAGTTTGGGTTCCTAAGACTAACCCCTGATTTCCTTTTGCAGGTTCAAGTGAAGGGGAGCAACCAAATATGGTACATGGATAGTGGCTGCTCAAAGCACATGACAAGAAGCAAGGACCAATTCCTTTCACTTGAGAACCTCAAAGGAGGTAATGTCTCCTTTGGAAATGGGAAGAAAGGTGAGATCATTGGGGTTGATAAGGAACAAGATGATGAAGATATTGGACTAACAAGAAACTCAAATGATGAAGTCACAGTCCAGCCTAAAGCAGCAACACATGAAGGAACATGTAATGGAACATGTCCTTCCACCCAGGGCAACGTGACAGGGGGAACTAACTAGAGAGGAACCGATCCTCAAACCTCGAGGGAACATGTCCATGAACCTATTCCTCAGTAACAAAACCAGGAAGGAACATCCAAAGAAATTGACACTCCCATTGCAACATCCACAAAATTGGATATGGATGAACCCGGTTCATCTGTTGATCAGAAGATGTATAGGGGAATGATTAGCTCTTTGTTATATCTCACTTCTAGCAAACCTGACATTGTTTTCAGTGTAGGCCTTTGTTCTAGATTCCAGGAAAATCCAAAAGAGTCTCACTTGACTGCTATCAAGAGGATCTTGAGATACCTAAAAGGCACCACTGACCTTGTCTATGGTATCCATAAGGTAGTAATTTCAACTTAGTGGGATATGATGATGCTGATTATGCATATTTTCTTGTGGATAGAAAGAGCAACTAAGGTATGACACACTTTCTTGGCTCATGTCTTGTGTCTTGGGCCACCAAAAAGTTAAAATTCTGAGGGCTTATCTACTGCTGAAACTGAGTGTATTGTTGCTGCCTCATGTTGTGCTAAATGTTGTGGATCATACAACAATTAATGGATTGTGGGATTGATGTAGGTACATCCCTATCTTTTATGAAAACACTAATGTAATTAGTATGACCAAGAACTCGGTTCATCACAAAAGAACTAAGCACATAGATGTTAGACATCATTTTTTAAGGGATAATTATGAGGAGGGATTGATCACTATTGAGTTTTATACTACTGATAAACAGATTGTTGATATATTTACAAAAGCACTAAGTAGAGAGAATTTTGAAAGGAACATGTTACTATTAGGGATGATTAAGATCACATGATTGAACCAGTTCAGAATGTACATGAAAAAAAAGAAGGAAAAATGAAAAAAATTGGCTAGAAAATCAGGAATTTGTGTAAATAATCAGATTAACAATTGCTCAGTCTCATACTGTAAAAAGTATACTCTTATGCCATGTTTTGATATGACTTACTAGTCACTAATGAAATTTTTTCTATCTCTGCAAATTGAGACTTGATCAAGACGATTCTAAAATGATGAACCTGGTTCATCGTGCTGGTTCATCTGAAAGGCGAGGTATGTGTTCTACACTCTACACACTTTGAATACCAATAATTAAATCATGAGCAGAATTCTACCCAAACTCATAATCTTCAAAATCCTATCCAATTGACTTTGAACCAGTTCCGTTTCAACAAGAATCCTCACCAAATTAAAATACCTAGATTCTAGGGAAGCCTTAACCGTATATTCAAAACTAAAATTTCATTCAAGTCATCCCCTCCCTTATAGAACCATTCCCAAATTTCCGATGACTCTTTCAAGTCGGCGACTGAGGGGGAAGAAACTGGGTCTTTCGATTCTGAACAGGTAACTTCTGTACCATAACCTTCTTTTGAGGTCATTTCTGAGGTCGCTGAAAACTTAGAAAATAGGTTCATACTGGTTGGGTCTGTGGTAGATGTGGAAATGCCTGAGACAAGAAGGAGAGGAGGTAAAAATAAAATAGAAAATAAAAGGAGAGTGAGGGAGTACGGAGTAATGAGAAGGGGAAAAGGGAAGGAAGTGGTTGATTCTTCACCCACATCTGAATATGTTAGAATGGCTATTTGTGTAGCTGATCCAAAGAAGGAGGAAGAAAGTATCAAGAACGCATGGGGAAGTGAATTAGGAGAAGCCGCTTAAGGGTTAGTAAATCTAGGAAAGCACACATATGAACCTGTTTCATCTACTGAGGAAACCCAGGCGGATCTGCTGAAAACGTTAGGAGATAGTTACAATCCAAAGAAGAAAAGAACTCCTAAAGCTCAAATGTCTGGAACAACAAGAGAAAGTAAGAAAAGAAAAGTTGCTCCTTCTGAGACTTCTAATATTTCTCTTCCAAGAGGAAGAACTAGAAGGAGCAAGTTAAATCAAAGTGAGGACGAGTTGAAGAGAGCTTTACAGGAGAGTAAGAAGAAAATAGTGGAAAAAAGGGAGAGAAAAGGTTGTTGAGCCTATTGAGGCTGTTGAAGTGGATGAGATAGACCTGGTCCATCAAAGTGAAAAGGTGGCAAAGGTAGAGGTTCAGACCCCTAAGCCCAAGAAAGCCAAGTCTTCATTTGTTTCTAAGTTTGCTGAACCTTCTATCTTGGCTAAATGAAACAGGTCTGCAGTTTGTCCAAGCCTTAATTTCCTAGCTGCCTAGAACTTTCAGTGACCCAGATTCGGAATTGTTTTGTTTGTTGCTCATATTTTAAATGTTTTTGTTTCATTTTGTGGATTGTGGCAGAATCTTATTCTCTCTATCAATGAAGATTGATGCCTTTTGCTCTAATTTAGTATCTCTATTTCTATGATAGTTTGAAATCTTAGTTGATTATTGATGATTAATCCATGATTGCATATGCAGTTGCCCAAATGGCCATGAGTAAGGGTTAAAAATCTGGGATTCACACAAAAAAAAATTGCAACTTTTTGATGATGCCAAAAGGGGGAAGATAGGTTGTGCTCTGAACATGTGATATTTATAACCTAATGAACCTGGTTCTTTATGATAAATGCTTAATACTCTAATATGTGTCACTGTTGGACTAAGCTGAAACAGGCATGATGCACAAAGTTTGTCATCATCAAAAAGGGGGAATTTGTTGGCCCAAGAAAGGAAATAATTTTGAAGACTGACAAAGGAACTCCGAGATGAACCAGGTCCATCACAAGTGACATAAACGAGCAGATTCAAAGGCACATGAGATGCACATGCAGGAGATAAACGTATTCTGGTGAAATTAAGATATCTTCTGATCGAAAAGATTGCAAAAACGAAATTGGAGAAGGACTCCTTATTTAATAAGAACAAAATCTAAGATAAGGAAGGATTTAGGAGTTGAGTTTGACTAGAACTCTTTCACCAAGGAAGAGT
>ML265426.1:20619-79017 GCA_005239495.1 Nicotiana undulata
GCAATATATATATATATATATATTGCAGAATGTTCTTATTGTATAGAGACGCACAAAAGCAGAAATTTATCAAGAACTGAGAGCAAAATTCGTGAAGAAATTTTGCAAGCAGTTCGAGCCAAATTGGAGAGTGCGAATCTGGAGCTACTTGAACCAGCTAGAAGAACCAGTTCCATATGTTCTCTTTTAGTCTAGTTTATTTGTAGTAGGTGATTACAAATTGTACCTTTCAGCTTTATCTAGAAGAAATTGTAATAGGTACTGAGTGTTCAAGTTAGAGTTAACTTGAAGTTTGCCGCAAATAACTAGAGGCTAGTTTGCCACAAAGGGTTAGAGTTAATCTATAGGTTTACAAAAGAGTTTATTTTGTAAATTCTGTTTGGCTCATTGATTTAGTGAAGAGTTTGGAGAAAATACTACTGGGAAGTAGGTCGTGGTTTTTTCACCTTTTGAGCCAGGTGTTTTCCACGTAAAATTATTGTGTTCTTTAAATTCTGCATTTATTATTCCGCAAACTGTAGGAGTTGGAACACATAGAAGAACCTGGTCCTTCTATAATTACTGCACCCGAAAATTGGACACCACACAAATCACCCTCCCCCCCTCTTGTGTGGTATTGACGTAGATAAACATTAGTTGGAAAAGTCAACCAAAAGTTGACTTATAGGTAAATGATCTCGGAATTGGGGTTTTATGGTTCGGATAGCTTCGTTAGGTGATTTGGGACTCAGGAGCGTGTTCAGAATCTTATTCGAAGGTCCGTGGAAAAATTAGGCTTGAATTGGCAAAATTGGATTTTTGGCAATTTTTGCTCGGCAGTGGAAAAATTAGCTATTGGGGTCGGAATGGAATTTCGGAAGTTGGAATAGGTTCGTAGTGTCGTTTGTTATGTGTGTGCATAATTTCAAGCCATTCGGACGTGGTTTGGTTGGTTTCGGGTTGTCGAATTTCGGAAGTTTAGAAATCCTTAGGCTTGAATTTCGGGTTAATTTGGTGTTTTGATGTTGTTTTGAGTGTTCTGAGGGTTCGACTAAGTTCGGGGTGATGTTATATGAGGTGTTGGTATATTTGGTTGAGGCCCCGAGGGGCTCGGGATTGATTTCGGATGGCTAACGGTGGTTCGGGGTTGGAAAAATGCAGCAGAATGGTTGCTGGCAATTATTCTGGAGCGGCCGCACCTGCGGATGGGGAGTTGCAGGTGCGGAGGACGTGCCGCAGATGCGGAAAATGGAGGCATGGGCACTTCCGCAGATGTGAAGGAAGGATCGCACTTGTGAGCCCGCAGGTGCGAGTGGTGAGCCGCATATATGGAAATTGGAACTTCAGTGGGATGCGCAGGTGCGCACCTGGGACCGCATGTACGAGTCCGCGGGTGAGAGGAAAGTGTCCGCAAGTGCGGAGTCCCTAGGGCAGAAGGTATAAATTCCAGCCTTCGCGAATTTGGGCTATTTTCCACCATTTTTGTTCGGACTTGGAGCTTTTTGAGGGACTTTGAAGAGTGGTTCAAGGAAAATCACATTGAGGTAATGTTTTTGGACCTAAAACTTGATTCTATGGTAATGTTTAACTGATTAAGCATGAAATTTGTGGGATTTAAGGGTGAAAATTTGGTGAATTAGGGCTTGAAACTTGAGGCTAAGAATTGAGTGATTGAGGGGTCAAATGAAGTTAGTTTTTGATGAATTTGGTATGTATGGACTCGTGAGAGGATAATGATATTGGTTTTGTGATTTTTATCGGATTCCGAGACGTGGGCCCGGGGGTCGGGTTTGACCAATTTCGGGAATTTTGATGTAATTTGATTATTTTCGTGTGGGTTTTGTTTTTTTAGCGTATATTCATGATATGAATCTGATTTTGAATAGATTCGGGGCGATTTGAGGCCGAGTCAAGCGGCAAGGGCATCACGGAGTAGACTTTCGTCCGGTTTGAGGTAAGTAATGATTGTAAATCTTGTCTTGAGGGTATAAAACCTCGGATTCCACATCGTTTCATTATTTTGAAGTGGCGCACATGTTGGATGACGAGCGTGTAGCATGCACCTTTGGGGATTGTGACTTGGTCCGTCCTCTAGCAACTATTAAGTTGCGTATTTGACTGAAAACTATATGATATTTTGTGTTTTAAGAAGTATTACTATGTTTTAGGTTGAACGTCGTATTTAGGCCTCGTGCCAAGTTGTTTGGACCCTTAGGGGATTTTACTACTATTTCCTCACTGTTTTGATTTAAAAATCTGATGAGTTGTATTCTGTTTTGATGATCTAACAAACTTTTATGTGAAGGACCAGATCGAGGACCTAATGTATAAACAACATCACATGTCATCTCTGCCTTCAGGAATTCTGAATTATACACTGCTGAATGACAAGGGACCAGCTAAGGGACTTGATCCCTTATCGGACTCACAGATAAAAGTACGGGTCAACTTGACAGCTGTAAAAAGCTATGACAGAAAGGTGACTGGCTGCTACTGTTCACGCTACAGTGTAGCAACAGTGCAGTAGTCACTTCTTAGTGGTTGAGCCTTGTACCTTTAAGAGATTGGACATCCTTCTTGGAATATGCAATGTATGATAATATCTTGAAGCAAGAAGAACAAGATACTCACTTGAGCATTTACAAAAAGAATATTCAAGCATTAAGTGCTCTCAAGCATTAAAGACTCAAGAGCTTCAAGAGCAAGAAGACAACTTCACTAAGGCCTACACAACGTGCTCATCAAGTATTGATAATGTCCTTAGTTGAGTTGTAATCTTGTATTTTGTTTTCATTGTATCCTACTAGCTTTTGTAGAAGCAACTAGTTAGGAATCTTTTAACTCTTTATTCTCTAAACTTCTGTGTGGCTAAAGCTAGTCATGAGTCAAAGTCTTTGTAACTAGATAGTGACAAAGTGGCTTGTAAGAAGTATTACAAGTTAGTGTGTTGAAGTCTTTATAAGGTTGCCTTTACAAGTGGCTTGTAATAGTTTAGATTACAAGTTAGTGAAGTTGAAATCCTACAAGTGTAGGTCGTGGTTTTTGTCCCCTTGAGTGGGATTTTTCCACGTAAAAATCCTTTGTCTCTTTACTTGTCTTTCTAGCATATAACTCTGTGGGAACTAGTAGAGGACCTGGTACCTCTACTGTTTGGTGGACTCTTAGGAACTATCAATTGGTATCAGAGCAGGTTCTTTCTAACGGTTAACACCTAGAAAGGATCTGTAATGGCTGCTCCACCAAACTTCGAAGAGGGACAATCAACATATCGACCTCCGAGGTTCAATGGTCAATACTATGGGTGGTGGAAGACTCGCATGCATGACTTCATCATGGCTGAAGATTTAGAGTTATGGGACATCATTTGCGATGGACCTCATGTTCCTATGCACAAAGTGGGAGAGGTTGGTTTGCTGGTGCCAAAAACAAGACTAGATTATAATGAGGCCAATAGAAAAGTTGTGGAAAAGAATTTTCGTGCCAAGAAAATTCTAGTGTGTGGAATAGGACTGGATGAATATAACAGGATTTTCGCGTGTCATTCTGCTAAAAAAATCTGGGAAGCCCTGCAGACAGCCCACGAAGGAACAACACAAGTAAAGCAGTCAAAGATAGATATGCTCACTACCGAGTATGAGCTGTTCAAGATGAAGGAAGATGAAAATATACAAGACATGCATACCAGGTTCACTTCCATTATCAACGAGCTTCACTCTCTATGAGAAACATTCCCAGGAACAAGCTAGTGCGAAAGATCCTAAGTGTTCTACCTAGTTCCTGGGAAAGCAAAGTAAATGTCATCACTGAGGCAAAGGACTTGCAAATCCTAACAATGGATGAGTTGATAGGGAACCTGAAAACTTACGAGATGAAAAGAAAAAAGGACAGTGAAAGAAGAGAGCCCAAAAAGGAGAAGAACCTGGAACAAGAGTCAAGTGAGGAAGATCATGACATGGCCTATCTCACCAAGAGATTCCAAAAGATGGTTCGAAGGAACGGTGGAATACCAAGAAGAGGCAGCTCAAGCAAGCCTAGGAACCATGACTTGTGTCATAAGTGTGGTAAGCCTGGTCACTTCATAAAAGACTGCCCGCTACTGAAACAGGATACCTACAAATTCAACATGGACAAAGCTCCAAAGAGGAACAGGTCCCAGAGAGGAGATTCAGTAGGAAGAGTGCAGCTGACAATGTTGTAAGGCAAGCCCTTGCTGATTGGGGAGATTCATCCAGTGAATCAGACGAGGAACCTGAAGAAGAAAATAGTTCCATGATGGTTGTTGAAAACAAGGCGAAGGAGTACGACTCATTGTTTGCTCTCATGGCTCAATCAGATGATGAAGAAGAAGATGACACAGAAGAGGTAGATTTCAGGGATGTTCAGAGAAATCTGAAATCCTACTCTCCTAAAAAATTCTTGTCTTTATCTAACGTTCTCATTGATACATACTATGTCTTAGTCGAAGACAAGGACCTTTTGACCACTAAACTAGGAGAAGTAGAACAAACTAGAGATGACCTATTAATGGTAGTGGAGGATCTAAAGAACACCATAGGCAATCTTGAAAAAGAAAAGAGGGAAGATAGGACTGTAGTGATGAGAGGTTTGAAAGAAAAAACTGAAAGCCTAGGCCTTGATAAAACTAGGTTGAAAGAAAGAATAAATGTTGTAGAACAAGAAATAAATAACCTTCAAGATAAAATCTCATGTCTAGAGGAAACCATTCAGGAGCTCAAACTAGAACCTGGTCCACCAAGTGTGGAAAAAGGAAAGGAAATAGCTAGTGAAAGGTATGTCAAACTTGAGAAAGATTTGAATGAAGCAAAAGCAAGTCTGTGTAGTGAGTTAGAGAAAAAACAGAGAGCTTCATGTTGAATTAAGTAAGGTGAAATCTGATTTAAAGAAGTCTTTAAACTGCACATGGTCGTCAGATGCTGTCACTGCCATGTACTTTAACAATAGTGGAAACATGCGGAATTGGATTTCAAAAGAAGAAGACTCCTTACAATCCACACAACAAATATGTCACAGTCCCTGACAATTGGCTTTGTACCCATTGTGGGAACAATGGACACTTTAAAGAAAGTTGTCCAGCCAGGGACCAGTCATTCCAGAAAAACAAAATGTTTGCAGGCAGGAGAAAACCTGAGCAGAGACCAGGTCCCAGCAAGAAACACAAAATCCTGCCAGCATGGACTAGAAGAGTTCTCATTCACCCATTTCCAAATTACAAGGGACCCAAA
The DNA here is from genome assembly GCA_005239495.1 of Nicotiana undulata. Lineage (NCBI taxonomy): Eukaryota > Viridiplantae > Streptophyta > Magnoliopsida > Solanales > Solanaceae > Nicotiana > Nicotiana undulata. Next base: position 25,842 of record ML265426.1, read on the forward strand.
CTTGTTTGGGTTCCTAAATCTAACCATTAACTTGCATGTGCAGGGATCAGTGAGGGAAAGTGGACTACAGTGGATTATGGACAGTGGATGCTCAAAGCATATGACTGGAAATACTATGGATGTTCTCTCGTTGAAGGCCCTGCAAGGAGGGGATGTGTCCTTTGGAAATGGAAAGAAAGGATACATCCTTGGTGTTGGAAGAGTTGGAAGATCACTGGAACACTCAATAGAAAACGTTTACTATGTGAATGGCTTAAAATACAGCCTTTTGAGTATTTCACAAATCTGTGATAAAGGAAATAAAGTGGAATTTTTGTCAAAAACATGCACTGTTACTAGTCTAGTAACTAGAGAGGTGGTGCTGATAGCCAAGAGGTACAAAAACATCTATGTTGCTGATTTCAAATCTCTGGAAGCAGGTGAGGTGAATTGCCTAAAGTCAGTTGAAGATGATGTTGAGCTTTGGCACAGAAGACTAGGGCATGCCAGTTTCTCTCTTTTAAACAAGTTGATAAAGAGGGACCTAGTTCATGGTCTGCCAACATCAAAATTCAAAGACCACAAAGTATGTGATGCATGTGCAAGAGGGAAACATGTAAAGTCATCCTTTAAACCAAAGAAGGATGTCAGCACATCCAGGCCTCTTGAACTCTTCCACATGGATCTATGTGGACCAATGAGAATTGCAAGTAGGGGTGGAAAGAAATACATTTTTGTGATTGTGGATGACTACTCTAGATTCACGTGGACATTATTCCTTCGATCAAAAGATGAAACGTTTGAGGTATTTGCAGCCTTTGTCAAGAAAATTCAAGTGAAGATGAACATGAAGGTGGCATGCATCAGGTTTGATCATGGAACAGAGTTTGACAATGCAAGATTTGATGAATTCTGTAATGAAAATGGAATCACACACAATTTTTCAGCTCCAAGGACTCCTCAGCAAAATGGTGTCGTGGAACGGAAAAATAGGACTTTGGAGGAAATGGCTCGAACAATGCTCATAGACAGTGGGATTGCAAAAAACTTCTGGGCTGAGCAATCAATATTGCTTGCTACTTGGTGAACAGGTGCATGATCAGGTCTTTTCTGAACAAGACCCCATATGAACTGCTCAATGGAAGAAAGCCCAAGGTAACTCATCTAAGGGCTTTTGGGTGCAAATGCTACTACGTTTTGAACAACAGGAAGGATCAGCTGGGAAAGTTTGATGCCAAGAGTGATAAAGGAATCTTTCTGGGTTACTCCTCCCAAAGAAAGGCATACAAAGTATATAATAAAAGGACTCAATGTGTGGAAGATAGTGTTCATGTACTCTTCAATGAAACTCCCTTCTCGAACAAGGACAACAATGGGGATGATCAAGTCAACGAACCACTCTTGATTCCAGGAGAGATCACTGATGGGTCAAATGGCAAGGCAGATAAAATGGAAGGCAACTCAACATCCTTCTCAAAACCTCAGGAGGAACCTGGTACTCCTATCTCTCCTACAGAAGTTGAGGAAAGAGTTGGAGATGTTGTGGAAAGCACTCCTCACACAGCAGCACAGGATTCACAAGGAAGCTCAACCAATATACCAAGTTCATCTACCAATCAGGTTCAAGTTCAAAACTGGAAGCATAAGAGCTCTCACCCTCTCGACAACATAATCACCCCTCTTGATTCTGGAATTCAAACCAGACCGAAAATTAGAAATTCCTTAGCCTTTTCAGCCTTTCTGTCCCAAATTGAACCCAAGAACATCAAGGAAGCTCTAAAGGATGTTGATTGGATTTTTTCTATGCAAGAGGAGCTTCATCAATTTGAAAGAAACAAGGTATGGCATCTGGTACCTCGACCCTCTGACAGAACCATCATAGGAACCAGGTGGGTGTTCAGGAACAAGCTGGATGAAAATGGGAAGACCACAAAGCAAGGCTGGTAGTTCAAGGCTACAATCAAGAAGAAGGGATTGATTATGATGAAACCTTTGCTCCAGTTTCTCGCATGGAAGCCATTCGAATTCTTATTGCCTTTGAATCTCATATGGAATTCACTTTGTTCCAAATGGATGTGAAAAGTGCATTCTTAAATGGTTATCTCAAGGAGGAAGTGTATGTCAAGCAACCCCCGGGGTTTGAAATCCATGCTCACCCAGAACATGTGTTCAAGCTAGATAAGGCCCTGTATGGATTGAAGCAAGCCCCTAGAGCGTGGTACGAAAGGTTGTCAAAGCTTCTACTTGACAATGGTTTTACTAGGGGGAAGATAGACAACACTCTTTTTCTGAAGAAACGAGGAAGGAACCTTCTCATTGTCCAGGTATATGTTGATGACATTATTTTTGGTGCTGCAGCAGATTCTCTGTGTAAAGAGTTTGCAACGCTTATGGGAAGTGAGTTTGAAATGAGCATGATGGGGGACCTGAACTTCTTCCTGGGTCTTCAAGTCAAACAGTCTATCAAGGGCACTTGCATCAGCCAGCAGAAATACATCAAGGAACTGCTAAAAAGGTTCGATATGGAGGATTCCAAGGTGATTGACACACCCATTGCAGTGGCCACCAAACTTGACATGGATGATGCTGGCACTCCTGTTAATCAAACCATGTATAGAGGGATCATTGAATCACTTCTCTATCTCACAGCTAGCAGACCAGATATAGTCTTCAGTGTGGGACTATGTGCAAGATTTCAATCCAGTCCCAAGGAGTCACATCTGAAAGCAGCTAAGAGGATCCTGCGCTACCTCAAAGGCACACAGGACCTGGTCCTTTACTATCCTTCAGGTGACAACTTTAATCTTGTTGGTTATGCTGACGCTGACTATGCAGGTTATTTGGTGGAAAGGAAAAGCACTTCAGGGATGACTCATTTTATTGGATCCTGCCTAATCTCTTGGGGGACAAGGAAGTAGAACTCAGTAGCACTATCCACAACAGAAGCTGAATATGTTGCAGCTGCCTCTTGCTGTGCTCAACTGCTGTGGATCAAACAACAATTGGAGGATTTTGGTGTTTTCATCGACAACATTCCACTCCTATGTGACAACACCAGTGCACTCAATATGGCAAAAAATCATGTTCAACACCAGAGAACTAAGCACATTGATGTGAGACATCACTTCCTCAAAGACAATGTTGAAAAGGGACACATCAACATGAAGTTTTGTTGCACTGAAGATAAAATTGCAGACATCTTCACAAAGGCACTAGGAAGAGAACATTTTGAGAAGAACCGGCTGGCTCTGGGCATGCTGAGACCTAATTAGGAACCTGGTTCTCCTATGGCTATAAATGCCATACTCAAGATAAGATACTAAGGTGCTTTCCTAACAAAGTCTAACTCACATAAATACCGTTACAGGTAGACACGTATGGTGATTACAGAACTTAATGAAGTAGCATCATAAACCATACAAAGACTGAAGGATCTCTTTTCAAAATAAAACAAGTAAGGGACCCGGTTCCCTTACGCCAGGTTAGTAAGTATATGTGTTCTCTCCTTCTCTCTCAAAAAGTAACTGCATTAATTACTGCTGCCACTATTCCCTCTCTTTCCACCTTTTCAGCGACACATCAATCACATCCGTCCTTCCACTTTTCAACTCCCCTACACGTTTTCCCACTTCTCAAGAACTGCTAATTGGACCCGTTTCCCTTTCTTCTCATTACCTCCTTCCTTTATAAAATCATTCCTCTCTATCACATCATACACACCTTCATCTACACTCAAAAGCTTTACTCTATTCTACCTACTCTTCTCACTCTTTGCTTACATTGTTCACATGGCTTCCCCAGACGAAATCTCTCCTTCCACCATCACCGCTGACCTCAATACCACCCCCGTTGAGGATCAGGGCTTCTCACCCTCAAAGGAGCTTACTTCTGCCTCTACGCCATCCTCACCTCCCCTTGTACCAGAACCATCTCAGGGACCTTCAGTCCCTGAAGCTTCTCTCCCTTCGTCTCCACCATCTCTATACTTGCCAAAAACCCTAACCCTTAAAAAAGCCCCTTCACCACTGTCCTCCTCTGTACCACCATCTGGGCCTCCCACCTCTGAAACTTCTCCTGCCTCTGAAGCTTCAGAGGATGATCCAAATTAGTATATCAACTCCGCCTTTCTAAATACTCAGCCTCCCATGGAGTCACCAGAAAAAGAAGCGGCTGAAAACATCATCGCCATCTCATCGAAAAAACCCTCTGAAAGTACATTTTCTCTTCCTGATCCTCAGGGAGCCTCCATGTCTATTCTTGAGGATGAAGGAACCATGGTCCTCTTCGAGTCTCCTCATCATGAGACTCAGCACTCAAAACCTAGTAAGGGACCTGGTTCGTCACCCTCTCAGTCTCTGAATGAGCAAATCTTCTACACTCCTCCTCTTGAGTCCATCCCTCCACACCATGAACCTGTAAATGATGATGATGAGGATGACATGGTACTCAGTGCCAGATTCAAACTTCGTCATGGGGTCAGTGTTTCAACATCTTCGGTGAAGCGTCCCTCCACTAGACTTCAGAAGAAAGAGGTTGTGGATCGGGCTCTTGAGAAAAGCAAGAAAGTTAACAAGCCAAAAAGGAGGCGTCTGGTAAAGGATGGTCAGATTGCAGTGGATAAGGATATTCCAGTTGTGGAGGTTGACGAGGAAACTACTGAGGAACCTAGTTCCTTAGTAGAAAGAAATAAATTTGTGTCTCGGAAGAGTGTGAAGCCATCAGCCTTAAAGTTTGAGGACAAAGTCAAGAAGAAAAATGTTGGGGAGGTCAGTGGACCGAAATCTTTATTTGCCAGTTCCAAGGGAAAGTCAGTCAAAGTGTTAGGAAAACGTAAGCGAGAAGAAGACGAAGCACCAGCGGAGGAACTTGGTTCTGTTCAGGCTGCTAAGTGGAAAGAGAATGTTCAGCGACAAGTTGTGCTGTTAGGGCGTACCATTGACCCTGAGACCCTTGATATGCCAGGCATGAGCCAACTCATGGCTATGCTTGAGTTCCAGAAGTGGAAACATCTCCTGAATGTAAGTGGAGCTAAGGTCTATGAGGATGTTGTACGGGAGTTCTATGCTACCTTTTTCCTCCATGTTGATAGTCATGCATGTGTATTAGTGGGGAATGTGGACATCGTGTTTGATGATGCCCTTTTGGGGGAAATTCTGGGCATTTCGTCAGAGGGTTTATCTTCAGTAGATCCAGCCAAGGATGCATGCAGCAACACTTTTTGGAAAATCATTGTCAAATCTGGGTCTGTTCAGCATGGGGACCGGGTACATAAGAAGGCTATGTTGCCTGTTTATCAACTTCTCTTCGAGTTGGTAAACAAAGTTCTTCTCCCCAGGGCTGAAAGACGCTCTGTTGCATCTAGGGATGATCTTATCCTGATGGAGGCACTTGACAACTTTAACCCTGTGAACTTGCCCGCTCTCATGATCAACCACATGGACAAGGTGGTCTCCCTCAAAGATGGTAACCATGGTCTTCCCTACGGTTTCTTGCTTACAAGGATCTTTGAACACTTCAAGGTACCTCTCAACAACCCTCGTGTTGGAACCCGTAAACAGAGCTTTACCAAGACCACTCTTGAAGAGTGTGAATGCATCGAGAAGGCTGGGGGCAGCAACTCTACAATTTCTCAAATGATCAATGCCCTGAATGATGCCCAGGACACTATCAAGAGGCTAAAGGCATAAATTGCCATCATGGAGGCGTCAGGTCAATCTGATAAGGGACCCGGTTCTAGTAGTTCATCTGATACAGAAGTGGCCCGCCTGACCAAAGAGAATGCTGAGTTGAAACATCAAGTTGAAAATCTGAAGGAAAATCTTCTTCAGGAACAGTCCTCCACGAATGCTCGCATGGACCTGGTCCTTCGCTCTCTCATAGCCTTCTCCTCTAAGCCTTCCTAATCTAGTGCTCCTTAGGATTCTCCTTTCCTTTGTTCTATTTTATGCTGTGGCTGGTAGTTATTAATGTCGTTCTTTTAGTTGTTTTGGGATTGGATAACATATGACTGCTCATATATTGGAAAATCCAAATGAAGTCCTCTGCTTTCGAGCAAAGACTTCTACAATGTTTTTAGTTTTTGCTATCAATAACATCAGTCTTTTTGTGTTCTATATGATGCTTCTCTGACTTTTGTTCTGTCCTCTACCATGTTGTGTGCACACAAGGGGCATGAGTTAACTTTAACGGACTTCCTTGGTTTTTCTTACCTAAGTATGACTTTTTATGATGCCCAAAAGGGGGAAGTTAAAGGGAAAATTGGGAATTCTGACTTGTTTGTGCATTGTTTAAGGGGGAAGCACAACCTAAGGGGGAAGCATATTGATAGGGGGAACGTGCTAGGAACCTGGTAGCTCATTATTACACTATCACATTCACTTCCCAATTATAAAAGTTTGTCATCATCAAAAAAGGGGAAATTGATGAGTTGTATTCTGTTTTGATGATCTAACAAACTTTTATGTTAAGGACCAGATCGAGGACCTAATGTGTAAACAACATCACATGTCATCTCTGCCTTCAGGAATTCTGAATTATACACTGCTGAATAAGGAGGGACCAGCTAAGGGACCTGATCCCTTATCGGACTCACAAATAAAAGTACATGTCAACTTGACAGCTGTAAAAAGCTGTGACAGAAAGGTGACTGGTTGCTACTGTTCACGCTACAGTGAAGCGACAGTGCAATAGTCACTTCTTAGTGGTTGAGCCTTGTACCTTCAAGAGATTGGACATCCTTCTTGGAATGTGCAATGTATGATAATATCTTGAAGCAAGAAGAACAAGATACTCACTTGAGCATTTACAAAAAGAATATTCAAGCATTAAGTGCTCTCAAGCATTAAAGACTCAAGAGCTTCAAGAGCAAGAAGAAAACTCCACTAAGGCCTACACAACGTGCTCATCAAGTATTGATAATGTCCTTAGTTGAGTTGTAATCTTGTATTTTGTTTTCATTGTATCCTACTAGCTTTTGTAGAAGCAACTAGTTAGGAATCTTTTAACTCTTTATTCTCTAAACTTCTGTGTGGCTAAAGCTAGTCATGAGTCAAAGTTTTTGTAACTAGATAGTGAAAAAGTGGCTTGTAAGAAGTATTACAAGTTAGTGTGTTGAAGTCTTAGTAAGGTTGCCTTTCAAAGTGGCTTGTAATAGTTTAGATTATAAGTTAGTGAAGTTGAAATCCTACAAGTGTAGGTCGTGGTTTTTGTCCCCTTGAGTGGGATTTTTCCACGTAAAAATCCTTTGTCTCTTTACTTGTCTTTCTAGCATATAACTCTGTGGAAACTAGTAGAGGACCTGGTACCTTTACTGTTTGGTGGACTCTTAGGAACTATCAAAATCTGTACTCAGTTATGCTATGTTTTACTGCTTTCATAACTCAGTCTTATACTTCGTTTTGATGCATAAAATGATATTTTGGGCTGAGCACCCTGTTTTATTGATAGCCAGAGTGGTTTGAGAGGTTTCTGATTGAGTGAGGTTGAGGGCCTGTGTTGTGAGGATATTATGGGATCGGGCTATGCGTCGTAGCATGTTGTACTGATTTATGATATATGAGAGGTTGGGGGCCTGATTGATTACGCCACGAGATGGCTTGTTATAGCGCTTGGGCTGTAGGAGCCCCTCCGGAGTCTGTACACCCCCAGTGAGCGCGGGTACCTTGAGTGAGTGATGTGATGTTGCCCGAGAGACTGTTCTTGATTCATGTTGTGCACTCTAGGCTGATTACGAGTTAGTGTGATGTTGCCCGAGGGGCTGATTCTGAGTGATGTTATGCCCGAGGGGCATTTTATGATACATGTTTTGCCCGAGGGGCTATTCATGATTTTCATCACTTTTACTCTGAACTTCATTATAACTCTTTTGAAACTGTTGGAAAAATATCTTCAAATGAATTTTACTGAAAATCTGGTTTTAATCAAGATGAATTGACTTATACATTTTTTGAAGGCAAGCTGTACTTACTGTGATTCCATGATATGGATTTATGTGTTTCTTACTGCTTAATCCTTATTTACATTTATTACTTACCGAGTTCGCGTACTTATATTACTCCCTGCACCTTGCGTGCAGATCCAGGGATTTCTGGACGTGATAGCTGTATGGCGATCGCAACCTTGCTCCTCTCCCTCTTATCTTCCTTAGATTATATTAGTGTTTTCCAGACTGTAATAGTCTTAGTTATTTTCGGATTGTCCTTGTAGACGCTCGTGACTTGTGACACCCCGATGTCGGGCTTTTCGTTGTTTTCCGCACTTGTTGTTTAAACTCATGTTATGAAGTTTTATTAATTAATGTTTTAAAAACACCTTTATTATGAAATATTGAGTTATTCTGAAAATGTGTCGGCTGACCTAGTTCTAAGATAGACGCCATCACGACCGGGTAGTTTTGGGTCGTGACAATATCTTTCATGCAAATTTTTTTAAGATCTATCAGTGAAAAGTTCATGTTTCATCCGTCAAACAACTTCATGCAAGTGTGATAAAAATATATGGGTTAATTGAATTAAAACTTAAAAAGCATGATGAATTCATGAAGATAAATCAGCTTCAAAAACTATTTTAAATTCTGAAGATGATTTGCAATACTTACAATGTATTTTGTAATTTTGAATTTGGAATTTGAATCTGGTTCAACTTTCTGATTTCGTGATTATGATAGATGCGAGAGGAGATCTGAGGAGGGGCGGAGTGATGGAGGAGAACCGTAAAGTCATTTATGCGTGATGCATCTTTTATATGCTTTGTCACGGATATAATGGTTATATTATTATAAATATTTTGTCAATCGGGTACCAAATCAATAATTAAGAATAAGGTACAAGTTCAAAGGTTGCACCAAATATTAACGGCGGCAAATAGCCGTGATCCAACTGAGTCGGGCTGTATTTTGTCAAAGAAAAGCCCATTTACAAAAAAAGACGTTGGCGGTTGCTATTTGGGAAGTGTCGTGAGCTCAATTGCTTAGACTAGTAGCTCAATTTCTTTTTCCTTATAATGTTCCGTGCTTTAATAAGAAATTCAAAGACTCTCGTAAGCTCTGCAAAATGAACACCGAATCAGAGAAAGACCAATTCCTGAAGGAGTTTGGAAGTGATTATGGCTATCCGAATGGCCCCAAGAGCATTGATGAAATTAGAGCTACCGAATTTAAGCGCTTAAACAGTAAGATTTCCCTTTTTCACCGTCCTTTGCGAATTTGGATAATAACAAGAAGATGATTATCATAATTATTTTGAATTTTGAATTTTCCACTTTGTTCAATATATTGACGTTGACTATTTACATTCATTTGTAGGTACGGTATACTTGGATCATGCTGGAGCCACTCTTTATTCTGAGTCTCAAATGGAAGCTATTTTTAAGGACCTCAACTCTACTGTTTATGGAAATCCTCGTAAGCTATTTTTCCAACTTTCTACCGGAGGTTCCCTAATATAGCGTTGGATCCCGCATTTATTTACTCCAGATAAACATTTGTCCGTTTATTTAACTGTCCCTTTAATTCCTTAATTCTGTGAAAAACAATAGATAGCCAGAGCAGTTGCAGTTTGGCTAGCGAGGACATTGTTGCGAAAGCACGCCAACAGGTAAACAGTTTCTCTTGCACAATTTATTTTTGCTGATAAATCCTACTATCTCTGCTTCCAAAATCAGTCCACAATACTTTGCACATATGCCTTGATGTTTGCTATTCAAGTGATTGATATGATCAGAATGTTAAGCAATCAAATCATAAGCACCACAATGTTGTGGAGAGGTGTTAATTCTTAAAAAAAAGGATCACATGTTTTTCAATGTCAAGTCAGTTTAATGAGAGCCACTAAATTCTTTTTTCTCATATGTTCTCTCATATTCAGTGTTTCCCATGTGATACGTTGCTGTTGTTTTACTTTCTTTTACCATTGCATCACGGCTCTGCTCAGGTCCTTAATTTCTTCAATGCATCACCAAGAGAATATAGCTGTATATTCACTTCTGGGGCAACGTCTGCATTAAAGCTTGTTGGGGAGACCTTCCCCTGGAGCAGTCAAAGCAGTTTTATGTACTCAATGGAGAATCATAACAGCGTCCTGGGGATTAGGGAGTATCCTAAATGGAATAAACCTTTTCATCAAATTTTGTCATGCAGAGTTCTGATGTATTAATTTTATCAGAAAGCTTTCTTCTTTGGTTGTATATTCAGTTGCTTAATCTGCGGTACACATTCCTGCTTCAAATGCTACTCTTTTTCACTGAACGTACTGATCACTGTATCAAAGGCTCTTGAAGATTTCATAAAAATTCAGCATTTTCTAGTCCCACCTCTTGCTGCTGAAGTAAGGTGTAGAATTTCTACTGTTCATCTCATGGATATTGTTATACATGTTTCTGGCTGTACTTCCAAGGATAACTCTTATACTTGACTGATCCCAGTTCTACCTAACCAGCCACAAAAATTCTAGGCTTGTTCTTAAAATAAGCCCAAAACTCAGAGGACCCAATTCATATCTAACTTTATGTACTTTTATCTATGTGTTAATAATTCAGTTCATACAGATAACTTGTTAAGCCAGAAAAATGAAAGAGAAAACGGAGAAAGGTATTACACAGCGTGAAGAGTTGGCAGAAACAGTTGTGTTGATGAAGATTTTTTCATGACTTTTAATTTGGTTCATCTTAAAGTTTGTGTTTCTCAGGTATCCTTTTCCTTAAGAGTTACTAGATATGCGCTCAGTAAAGGAGCTGCTGCTTTTGCAGTTGACATTGAAGAGAGCACACATCTTGGTGAATCAGAAAGCGCCGCGTCAAACTTAAAACTAACACAGCATCACGTTCAGAGAAGAAGTGAAGGTGGAGAACTGAAAGAAGGGATGACAGGTAGCTTCTTAATCCGAGATTCAGCCAACTTCCCTTGGAAACTAGGTTGTATGATAGTTGCATCAACTTCTACCTTCCAAGCCCCTCCATCCACCAAAGTCTATAAAGGTAGTTAGCACTTTCAACTCAAATTTGATATAGTCAGAGTTCATGAGATCCCATCAATCAAGAGAGCCTATATGTCTTATACCAGTTAGGTGGAGTATCTATTTCTTTTTGTGAATTTTTATCAAATGCACTGGAAGTGAAGTAGAAGATGCTTCACTAATGAGACACATATTACCAATGTCTTCATCAGTTTCCACTTGTTGTATTTGAAATTGTCTTCTTCTTGTTACAGGTAATTCATACAACTTGTTTGCATTCCCCTCAGAATGCAATTTTTCAGGTCGAAAATTCGACCCTTACCTGGTTAAGATTATCAAGGAAGAGTCTGAAAGAATCTTAGGAAGCTCCCAGTATGGCAGGTAAAAGTATTAAAAACCTCGCTGCTAAAGTTCTGACATTTATCTGAATAGTATAAGATATTCTTTTTCCCCTCTGCTTGTAGGTTTTTACTTCCTTATGATGAGGGTCAGGGATGTCTTTAGAAAATAGACCTTACTTCTTTAAGCTTGGTTGAGAATAGAATTTTTAATGCCTCAAACATTTACTAAAAATGATATTTATTTTCCATGTTGGTTCAAAACACTCTTCACTTCTTTATTGGCTAAAATATGGGTATTTCAAATGATGTTGATATGTTTGTCTTCCAAAAAGTTAAAACATGGGCATGCAGTAACTACTAACTAGTCTGTCATTCTTAGGTATAACTGGACCAAAGAATGTTTGTTTGCCAATAGCTACAAGAGTACATGTTACATTTTGAACAACGTATGCTGATTCAGTCAGGGCTTTGGCTAGTTTGACTTAAATATCGAATCATCGACCTTTTGTCCTCTGTATGTGCTGTATTTTTCTCATTAGCTGACAAGCTTGTTCTTATGTCTTCAATAAGATTTTATTTCTCCATCATTGAGTTGGTCGTACACAGATGCGCAGACATTAATTCTCTTTTCTGAATACAGAGGTTGCTGGTTGGTTTTGATAGATGCTGCTAAAGGATGTGCAACCGATCCACCAGATTTATCAAAGTTTAAAGCGGACTTTGTTGTCTTCTCGTTCTACAAGGTACTTATATTTGATACCTGCTGTTTAAAGATTACATGAACATACAAAATACATCCCGGAGCTTGAAAAGATCTTTTATGTTTCTTGTTTAGTTATTCGGCTACCCAACTGGCCTCGGAGCACTCATTGTTCGAAATGGTAAGCGGCTAAATAAGAAGGCCAATATTTCCTGTGTGTTTCCTCACTTATTCTTGTTCACCAATTTTCTTCTTCTTGTAATTTACTTCTCTCTTGTCTCCCTCTCTGCCTCTATCCTTTTGCTTCTCTGTATAAGGAGAGAATCTTGGGTGGACAGAGTGTTATGATCCATTGCAAGGTATGAGACTTGAGTCCCACGTCGGTATTGCAATATGCTGATGTGGAGTTTATATAGCCATGGGCTCTCCCACCTTAATATCTAGCTTTTGGGGTGTGGTTCTCCCTAAGTTGTATCACAGAGATGCCTAGGTTTTCTTGTGGAAAAACTAAAATTTCCTCTCTTTTTACGGGTTATGAATCAAGATCTATCATATCCCCACCCCTAGCCCCCCCCCTCCCCGATACATGATTATAGAGAGGCCAGCTCAAATGCAGAAGAATCAATAGTGAAGACAGTTAGTTACGGGGAGGGAAAGTTAGTTACAATAGTTAGCATAACAGAATTCTGTTATAGATTCTGTCAGAAGGGAATCTAGTTTACCATTTTGAATACATGTAATTAGTTGGTACATGTAAGATTTGTAAGCTACATTTTACATATCAGAAATCAACACATAAACTTCTCCCTAAATTCTCTCCTCTTCTTCATCTTCTCTCTTCTTCTTGTTGTTGTGCGACATCAACTTCTCTACTGCTTTTCTCGAGTAAATCCTGAAGCAGTCACGACCCAAAAATCCTCGTGATGACGCCTATCGATGGTACTAGGCAAGCCGATTTTCAAAGTACTTCTAATGTTTCACAATAGATAAATCAAAAGCTTTTATATGACACAATTTTTGTAAAAACAGGAGTTAACCTCAAAGTACAGTGTGGAAAAAATAGTCCCAAACATCGGAGTGTCACCAAGTCATTAGCATCTAAACAACCAGTCTAAGAAATAGTGTCTACAAGAGTCTGTGTCAAAATATCAGTACAGAAAAGAAAAGATAACAAGGAAGGAGAGACAAGATCTGCGAACGCCGGCATCTACCTCGTAAATCTCCGATACTCAACCACGCACGAGATCAACGTTCTGTGTCCGGAAATACCTGGATCTGCACATTAAGTGCAAGGTGTAGCGTGAGTACAACCAACTCAGTAAGTAACAATAATAATTAAGGAACTGAAAGGTAGTGACGAGCTATACAATTACAGTTCATTTCAGTAATCTCGGCAATGAAAGTAGACATGTTTCAATTCCGGCAATTTAAGTCAAATCAGTTACGCATTACGAAGTTCAGATAAAACCGGATGCAATATTTTCCAGAAATTTCAAAACAATGACATAAATCAGCTAAGTGCAGCAACAAATGAAACAAGTGCAACCTCTCAGAGCAACAGTCACTCAAGCTCTCTCAATAGCTCAAACACTCTACTCTCAGCCCTCAATACTCATACTCAATAGGTACTTGCGCTCACTTGGGGTGTACAGACTCCGGAGGGGCTCCTACAGCCCAAGCGCTATAATCCGCACGGACAACTCACGTGCTGCACGGACAACTCACGTGCTATAGTATCATATCAAGATCCGCACGGACAACTCACGTGCTACAGTATCATATCAGAATCTGCACGGACAACTCACATGCTATAGTATAAATATCATGATCTGCACGTACAACTCACGTGCTATGGTATCAATACCTCACAAACAGGCCCTCAGCCTCACTCAGTCATCAACCTCTCTAGTCTCATGGTCCTCAGTAATAAAGGGAAATTAGCCCAAAATAGAATGATATAATGTATCAACAGAGAATAACAGAGACTGAGGTATAATATGCGAGTAACACTACGACTGATTACAAGTAACAATAAGCAGGAAGATTCAACCAGTATCACGACCACTGTGGGTCTTTGCAGCACCAACACATAGCCTAAGCATGATTTCTAACTAAAGTGGTATCAGAGCAGTTCTGTCCTAGGGTCGTCTACAGACCGTGTCTAGTAGAATCTTGTTTATGGGTGTGTTGTGCACCACACATATAGACAAGAGGCTACAGGACATATAGAATGTTATCCCCCCTTCTTATCTTAAGATCGTGCGATATAAGAATTCATTTTCCTAACGATGTGTTATGCTTTCAGCGATGCCGAAGAAGGCCATAGCCACCTAGAAGGGCAAGTCCGTGGCGGATGAGACTACTAGTCGAGCGCCACGAGTTACCAGGGCTCGGGGAGAGTCTCATAGTGAGATTCCATCTCAGATTTCACATACCCCGCCCTCTCCAGAGGAGCTACGAGGGGCACCAGCTCCAGTGCCTGCCCCTATACGCCCAGCTCCTCAGCTCCTCAGCCAGATGTACCGGGTTAGGAGATGAGAGATGCTATTCGGCTATTAACTCGATTAGTAGCCGCACAGGCTCGACGTCAGGATGTAGGTATTGGTCATGCAGATAGGTCCGTTAGTGCGAGGGTTTGTGATTTCATTAATTTGGACCCTCCGGTATTCACTAGAGTAGATCCAAACGAGGACCCTCGGGTATTTATCGATAGGATGCAGAGGACTTTGAGGGTAATGAAGGCCACTACGACTGAGTCAGTTGAGCTAGCTTCCTATAGACTTCAAGATGTTGTAGTTTACGAGTCTTGGAAGTTGTCTAGAGGTGAGGATGCCCCTCCAACGACATGACATGATTTTACAGAGGCTTTTCTTCGTCATTATCTGCCACCAGAGCTTAGACGGGCCAGAGTTGATAGGTTCTTGACCCTTCGGCAGGGAACCTAAGTGTATGGGAGTACAGTCTTCAGTTTGATTCGTTAGCTAGGTATGCTCCCACTATTGTATCTAAGATGAAGGATCGGGTTCACCGGTTCGTGATGGGGTTGGAGCCGCACCTGCTAAATGATTATATGTCGGTCTCACTTCAGCCAGACATGGATATTTCTCGTATTGAGGCATATGCTCAGGGCGTAGAAGAGTGTAAACAGAAGCAGAGGGCCGATCGTGAGCATGATAGGGGCTAGAGTAAGAGAGCGAGATCTTCGGGTCCTTCTAGTAAGTTTCGAGGTGGTCAGAGACAACAATACCCGAGGTATCCTGCCCAACCATCACCTAGCGCACCCCCTCAGTTTGCGGTAAGAGATTTGATCGTTCCACATATTCAGGGCCTAGTCAGAATTCTAGGGCCTCAAGTTCTAAGTATAGAGGTGAATCAAGTCAGATAAGGCCGCCCTTGCCACGATGTGCTCAGTGTGGTAAGCTGCATGCCGGGCAGTGCCGTATGGGGTTGGGTGTTTGTTATACTTGTGGTTATCCAGAGGTGAGGATGCCCCTCCAGCGGCATGGCAGGAGTTTACAGAGGCTTTTCTTCGTCATTATCTGCCATCAGAGCTTAGACGGGCCAGAGTTGATAGGTTCTTGACCCTTCGGCAGGGTAACCTGAGTGTTCGGGAGTACAATCTTCAGTTTGATTCGTTAGCCAGGTATGCTCCCACTATTTTATCTAAGATGGAGGATCGGGTTCACCGGTTCGTGATGGTGTTGGAGCCGCACATGCTAAATAATTGTATGTCGGTCTCACTTCAGCCAGGCATGGATATTTCTCGTATTCACGCATACGCTCAGGGCGTAGAGGAGCGTAAACAAAAGCAGAGGGCCGATCATGAGCATGATAAGGGCCAGAGTAAGAGAGCGAGATCTTCGGGTCCTTCTGGTGAGTTTCGAGGTGGTTAGAGACAACAATACCCGAGGTATCCTGCCCACCCATCAGCTAGCGCACCCTCTTAGTTTGCCGGTAAGAGATTTGATTGTTCCACATATTCAGGGCCTAGTCAGAATTCAGGGCCTCAAGTTCTCAGTATAGGGGCGAATCAAGTCAGATGAGGCCGCCCTTGCCACGATGTGCTTAGTGTGGTAAGCAGCATGCCGGGCAGTGCCGTATGGGTTGGGTGTTTGTTATACTTGTGGTTATCTAGGCCATGTTACGAGGGATTGTCCGACGAAGAGGTTATGCAAGCATAGTTCAGCCAGCGAGATCTGTAGCTGGTTCGTTATCATCAGTACACCCCGGGCAAGGTTCACAAGCACTAATCGGTCGTGGTAGAGGCAAAGGTGGAGCATCTAGCTCGAACGGTCCTCGAAACTGTATATATGCAGTAGCAGGACGACAGGATCAAGAGTCGTCACCTGATGTTGTTACAGGTATATTATCAGTCTTTTCATATGATGTATATGCACTGATTGACCCAGGTTCCACCTTATCATATGTTACTCCGTTGGTTGCTAGTAAGTTTGG
The DNA here is from genome assembly GCA_005239495.1 of Nicotiana undulata. Taxonomy (NCBI): domain Eukaryota; kingdom Viridiplantae; phylum Streptophyta; class Magnoliopsida; order Solanales; family Solanaceae; genus Nicotiana; species Nicotiana undulata. The sequence continues at coordinate 42,266 of ML265426.1, forward strand.
AATAAAACCTGAGTTGGTTAAACCTTTTGAGGTGTCCACACCTGTTGGGATCCAATGATAGCTAGGTAGGTATATAGAGGCCGTATAGTTGTAGTTCATAGTAGATCTACAATAGCAGACCTAATCGAGTTAGATATGGTAGAATTTGATGTTATAATGAGTATGGATTGGTTGGCTTCTTGTTATGCCAACGTTGATTGTAGATCAAAGATGGTCCGATTCCTATTGTACATCAGATAACGAACCGGCTACAGATCCCGCTGGCTGAACTATGCTTGCATCACCTCTTCGTCGGACAATCCCTCATAACGTGTCCTAGATAACCACAAGTATAACAAACACCCAACCCCATACGACACTGCCCGGCATGCTACTTACCACACTGAGCACATCGTGGCAAGGGCGGCCTCATCTGACTTGATTCGCCCCTATACTAAGAACTTGAGGCCCTGGAATTCTGACTAGGCCGTGAATATGTGGAATGATCAAATCTCTTACTGGCAAACTGAGGGGGTGCGCTAGCTGATGGCTGGGCAGGATACCTCGGGTATTGTTGTCTCTGACCACCTCGAAACTCACTAGAAGGACCCGAAGATCTCGCTCTCTTACTCTGGCCCCTATCATGCTCACGATCGGCTCTCTGCTTTTAGTTACGCTCCTCTACGCCCTGAGCGTATGCGTGAATACGAGAAATATCCATGCCTGGCTAAAGTGAGACCGACATACAATCATTTAGCAGGTGCGACTCCAACCCCATCACGAACCGGTGAATCCGATCCTCCATCTTAGATACAATAGTGGGAGCATACCTGGGTAACGAATCAAACTGAAGACTTTACTCGCGAACACTCAAGTTACCCTGCCGAAGGGTCAAGAACCTATCAACTCTGGCCCATCTAAGCTCTGGTGGCAGATAATGACGAAGAAAAGCCTCTGTAAACTCCTGCCATGCCGCTGGAGAGGCATCCTCACCTATGGACAACTTCCAAGTCTCGTAAACTGCAACATCTTGAAATCTATAGGAAGCTAGCTCAACTGATTCAGTCGCAGTGGCCTTCATTACCCTCAAAGTACTCTGCATCCTATTGATAAATACCGGAGGGCCCTCGTTTGGATCTGCTCCAGTGAATATGAGAGGGTCCAAATTAATGAAATCACAAACCCTCGCACTGACGGACCTATCTGCATGACCAATACCTACTTCTCGACGCCGAGCCTGTGCGCTACTAATCGAGTTAATAGCTGAATAATATCTCTCATCTCCTGACCCGGTGCATCCAGCTGAGGAGCTGGGCTTGCTGTCAAATTATAACACTGAAAGGGCACAGAGCTAACAACAAGCTTATTCAACTTTTAAGTTTCACGGAATGGACCAAGTCCTAATTCCCACGGTGCACGCCCACACACCCGTCACCTAGCATGTGCGTCACTCCCAAAATACTTACATAATACAATAATTCGGGGTTTCATACCCTCAGGACCAGATTTAAAACTGTTACTTACCTCAATCCACGCACAACTCTACTCCAAAGTGCCTTTGCCTCTCGAATCGGTCTCCTAACGCCCCGAATCTAGCCACAAGTAGTACGATACAATTAATATAGGCTAAAGGAATCAATTCCATAAGAAAAACACGAAATTATAATCCGAAATTGGCTCAAACTGGCCCCCGTGCCCACGTCTCGAAATCCGACAAAAGTCACAAAACCTGAAAGCCCACTCACTCACGAGTCTAACCATACCAAATTTATCAAAATCTGACACCATTTGGTCATCCAATTCCCCAAAATTCACTCTCCAGTTCTCTAGCCCTAAACTCCTAAATTTCGCCTCAAAAACTCACCAACTAGGTGTAAAATTAGTGGGAAAACATCATTATTGAAGAAAAATGAACATAGGGGTCTTACCTCAGTAGTCAATTCAAAATCCCTCTAAAAAGCCTCCAAACTCCGAGCTCAAAGTGGTGAAAAATCTCGAAGTCCCATATAAATATGTTCTGCCCAGGCCTTTCGCACCTACGGCCTCTCATCCGCATCTGCGGTTAATCCTCCGCTTCTGCGGAACCGCTTCTGCGGCTAATCCTCCGCTTCTGCGGAAACCACTTAAGCCACTAAGCTCGCACCTGCGCTCCAGGTCTCGCACCTGCGAAGGCGCTTCTGCGGCCCTTTGTCCGCTTCTGCAGAAACACCCAAGCCTTCAATCTTCGCATCTGCGGAGCCATTCTCGCATCTGCGGGCTCACAGATGCGCATTCCCCTTCGCACCTGCGTCTCCTGCCCTTCCTGGCCTTGGCCGCTTCTACGGGCTCGCACCTGCGATGAAACTTCCGCAGGTGCGATTACACCGGCTCAGTCCAAACTTCAGCAATCTTCCAACTTCAAAACTTGGTCCGTTAACCACCCGACTCAACCCGAGGCCCCTGGGACCTCAACCAAACATACCAACAAGTTTTATAACCCAATACGAACTTAGTCGAATCCTCAAATCACCTCAAACAACCTGAAAACACGAATTACACACAGATTCAAGCCTAGTGAACTTCGAAAATTCCAAATTCTACAAACGACGCCGAAACCTATCAAATCACGTCCGATTGACCTCAAATTTTGCACACAAGTCATAAATGACACCACGAACATACTCCAATTTCCGGAAATCCAATCCGACCCCGATATCAAAAATGTTACGCTCAGTCAACTTTGCTAAAATTCCAACTTCCGCCAATTCAAGCCTAATTCTACTACGGTCCTTCAAATCACATTTCGGGCGCGCCCCTTAAGTCCAAAATCACCTAACGGAGCTAACGGAACTGTCAAAATTCAAATCCGAGGTTGTTTACACATAAGTTGACATCCCGTCGACTTTTCCAACTTAAGCTTCCAATTAAGAGATTAAGTGTCTCAATTCACTCTGAAATCACTCCGGATCCGGACCAACTAACCCGATAAGTCATATAACAACTGTAGAACACAAAAGAAGCAGAAAATGGGGGAACAGGGCTACAACTCTCGAAACGACCGGCCGGGTCGTTACATCCTCCCTTTCTTAAACAAACGTTCGTTCTCGAACGTGTATAGAGACATACCTGAAGTGGTGAAAAGATGAGGATAACTGCTGCGTATATCATGCTCAGTCTTCCAAGTCGCCTCCTCGACTGGCCGACCCCTCCACTGAACCTTCACAGAAGCAATGTTCTTTGACCTCAGCTTTTGAACCTGCTTGTCCGAAATCGCCATTGGCTCCTCAACATAAGATAAATCCTTGTCCAACGGGACTAAGCTGAAATCCAACACGTAAGACGGATCGCGGTGATACTTCCGGAGCATAGAAACATGGAATACTGGATGAACTCCTGCTAGACTGGAGGCAAGGCAAGCTCATAAGCAACCTCCCCAACACGTCGCAACACCTCAAATGGGCCGATAAACCTTGGGCTCAGCTTGCCCTTCTTCCCGAACCTCGTAACACCCTTCATGGGTGACACCTGGAGCAGGACCCGCTCTCTAATCATGAATGCAACATTGCGAACCTTCCGATCCGCATAACTATTCAGTCTAGATTGGGCTGTGCGTAGTCGGTCCTGAATCACCTTAACCTTCTCCAGAGCATCCTGAACCAAGTCTGTACCCAATATCTAGCCTCGCCTGGCTCGAACCAACCCATTGGAGACCGACACCGCCTATCATACAAAGCCTCATAAGGTGCCATCTGAATGCTCGACTAATAACTGTTGTTGTAAACAAACTCCGCTAGAGGCAAGAGCTGATCCCACGAACCCCCAAACTCCATCACACACGCACGAAGCATATCCTATTCTGAATAGTGCGCTCGGACTGTCCGTCCGTTTAAGGGTGAAAGGCTGTGCTCAACTTCACTCGAGTACCTAACTCATGTTTTACGGCCCTCCAGAACCGTGATGTAGACTGCGTACCCCGGTCAGGGATGATAGATATCGGTACGCCATGAAGCCTGACGATCTCGCGGGTATACTCGAGCCAGTTGCTCGGAAGAATAGGTAGTCATCACAAGAATGAAATGAGCTGACTTGGTTAGCCTTTCCACAATCTAAACCTAATACATGTCCTAAACCTAATACCTATAGGATTAAGGTTATTTACTACTATTTAACTACTAAACTAACAACAAAATGGTGATATCATAGTCCTTAAGAAGCTCCAACCACCTCCGCTGACGCAAATTGAGATCCTTCTGTTTGAACAGATGCTGCAAACTTCGGTGATCATTGTAAATCTCACAATGGACCCCGTACAAATAGTGTCGCCAGATCTTCAAGGCATGGACAATAGCTGCTAACTCAAGGTCGTGGACATGATAGTTCTTTTCATGGGGCTTCAACTGGCGCGAGGCATAAGCAATCACTCTACCCTCCTGCATCAGAACACACCCAATACCGATCCGAGAAGCATCACAATACACTGTGTAAGAACGAGAAGCTGATGGTAGAACTAGAACTGGAGCCGTGGTCAAAGCAGTCTTGAGCTTCTCAAAGATCTCCTCGTGAAAGTTTGAGGAGAAAAATATTCTTCTTTTCTATATTCAAATCTGTACAAGAGTCATGAATTTATACAAAGAAGAGTTCTACAAAAGATGGTAACAATCCCTTGACTCGAGGAGATTCCTGATTTCAAAGGATTTTCTGTTTAAACATTTTCCTAAAATATCTATATCTATATCTCCTAAAGATCATACAAATCTGATAAAATCAAAATCTTTTATCTTTTTCCTTTAATCTCTACACTCCCCCTCAAGTTGGTGCATAGATATCAATCATGCCCAACTTGCTAACTAGAGATTCAAACTGTGGATTGAATAGCCCCTTAGTGAGAATATCGGCTATTTGTTGAGAAGTCTGAACAAAGGGCATGCAGATTACTCCATCTTCAACTTTTTCTTTTATGAAATGTCTATCTATCTCAACTTGTTTTGTTCTATCATGTTGTACCGGATTGTGAGCAATGCTGATTGCCCCTTTGTTGTCACAATATAGTCTCATAGGCATTGTAACAGGTCTTCTCAGCTCCGCCAAAATTCTCCTGAGCCAAATTATCTCACATACTCCATTGGCCATAACACGAAATTCTGCTTTTGCACTACTCCTGGCCACCACATTCTGTTTTTTGCTCCTCCAGGTTACAAGATTACCCCATACATAGGTACAATATCCAGAGGTAGACCTTCGATCTGAGATCGAGCCTGCCCAATCAGCGTCTGTTTAAGGTTCAATCCTTTGATGTTCACTTTTTCCAAAGAATAATCCTTTCCCTGGTGAACCTTTAAGGTATCTTAATATCCTATGAACTGCCTCCAATTGTTCTTCACGAGGAGAATGCATAAATTGGCTTACCAAACTTACCGCGAAAGCTATATCTGGTCTTGTATGTGATAAATAGATAAGCTTTCCAACTAGTCTTTGATATTGTCCTACGTCCACCAGTTTTCCCTCCTTCATTCCAAATTTTATATTGGGATCTATCGGAATTTCTGCTGGGCGACATTCGCTCATCCCAGTTTCGTCAAGTAAGTCAAGCACATACTTAAATTGAGAAACTGCAAGTCCTCTTTTTGATCTAGCTACCTCCATACCCAAGAAGTATTTCAATAGTCCGAGATCTTTGATTTCAAATTCTGAGGCAAGTTTATTCTTCAAGGCTTCCATTTCTGTTGAGTCATCTCCTGTTAGAATTATGTCGTCCACGTACACTATTAAAACTGCTATCTTCCCTTCTTTTGAGTGCTTTGTGAACATTGTATGATCTGCTTGTCCCTGAGCATATCCTTGCTTCCTTACAAACTCGGTGAATCTGTCAAACCATGCTCTCAGAGACTGCTTTAGTCGATATAAAGATTTTCTCAATTTACAAACTCTCAAGCCATACCTGTTTTCAAATCCTGGAGGAGGGTCCATGTAGACTTCTTCCAATAAGTCGCCATTAAGAAATGCATTCTTTACATCAAGTTGTTGAAGAGGCCAATCCAAGTTCACTGCAATACTCAGAAGAACTCGAATAGTATTTAGTTTTGCCACCGGCGCAAATGTCTCGAGATAGTCAATCCCGTAGGTTTGGGTGAAACCCTTGGCCACCAGACGTGCCTTATATCTCTCTAAGGACCCATCTGATATAAACTTTACTGTGAACACCCATTTGCAACCAACAGTCTTCTTTTCCTTTGGCAAATCTACTACCTCCCATGTTTTATTTTATTCAAGAGCCATCATTTCCTCAAGAATTGCTTCCTTCCACTCGGGAACTTTTCGAGCATCCTGCACATTTCTTGGAATTTCCACACTAGATAATTGTGAGGAGAAAGCAGAGAACTTTTGAGAAAGATTTTTAAAAGACACAAAATTGGATATGGGATACTTTGCACAATGTCTGACACCTTTCCTCAGGGCAATAGGAAGGTCAAGATCACCAGAATCGGACTGGACAGGACTAGACTCAGATAAGCTTATAGGGGAGTTACCTTGAGGATTAGTAGAATCTTGGGGTTTAGATTCTTGACAGCGCAGTGTAGTTCCAGTCTCATGTCTTTGATTTTTGCTCCTTCTTGAGTAGACAATAAGCTCCTTTGTACCTGCTTGATCATTTGCTTTATTTGTATCAATGTCATGGTTTTTCCTTAAAGATTTAGATTCCAGATTTTCACTATTTAAAACATCTAATTCCGGTGATAAAACACTAAAGTCCTTATCTGAATAAATTCTAGAATCTGATTCTTCTCTAGGTTCAGAAAGATCAAGAAAATTGAAGTGAATCTTCTCTTAATTTCTCCCCCTGAAGATGACACTTAAAAAATGGTTCGGACTCAAAGAAGGTAATATCCATCGTAGTGAATATCTTTCTCTTAAGTGGATCATAACCCTTGTATCCCTTCTAATTTGGTGCATATCCCACAAACACACATTTTTTGGCTCTAGGATCTAATTTCCCTAGAGTTCGGTTATGAATAAAAGCAGTACATCCAAAAACTTTCAAAGGTAAATCATTCATCAACCTAGAGGAAGGAAAAGTCTCCTGAAAAACACTTAAATGTGTCTTGAAATGTAAAACTTTTGAAGGCATTCTGTTGATAAAAAAAATGGCAGTTAGAAGAGCTTCCCCCCAAAGATACGTAGGAACATTACTAGTAAATAATAAAGCCCTAGTAACCTCTAAGAGATGTCTGTTTTTCCTCTCTGCAACCCTATTTTGTTGGGGAGAATCTGGACATGATCTTTGATGTACTATGCCTTTTTCTAAGAAAAAATCCCCTAATGCTTCGTTAAGGTATTCTCTTCCATTGTCACTCCTAAATATTTGTATCTTCACCTGAAATTGTGTTTCAATCATAGTATAGAACATTCTAAAGATCTCTTTGACTTTAGATTTGTCTTTCAATAGGTATACCCAACTAAGTCTCGTATGATCATCAATAATGCTTACAAACCATTTTTTCCCTGTCATGGTAGGAATCCTAGATGGTCCCCAAAACATCACTGTGAATTAGGAGAAAAGGTTTCGTAGCTTTATATGGCTTAGATGGGAAGGAGGTTCGGTGATGCTTCGCAATTTCACAAACATCACAATGAAAAGAGATGGACTTTTATTCTTAAATAAACTCGGAAACAAATGTTTTAAATAGAAAAAACTAGGATGTCCCAACCTGTAATGCCAAAGCATAACATTATTACAAATAAAACTAGAGTTCAAACAGGTACTTGGAGATTGAAAATTAAAATTAGATCCATCCTCGAAGACATAAAGGCCTTCACTTTCTCTAGCACTGCCAATCGTCCTCCCCGAGATTAGTTCCTGAAATTCACAACGGAAAGGCTAAAAAATGGTACGACAACGAAGGGCACGGACAAGTTTACTTACCGATAATAAATTACATGATAACTTAGGGACATGAAGAACATCATGTAAGACAAGACGGGGTGAAATTTTAACTGTTCCCATCCCAGCTACTGCCGAGAGTGAACCATCTGCCACCCGAATCTTTTTATTTCCTGCAGATGGGACATATGTGGAAAGGATTGGGAACAACTGGTCATATGATCAGTTGCTCCGGAATCAACAATCCAAGGGAATTTCCGCGGAGTAGTACTACTAAGAAAGACTGAGGGTAGGATACCTCTTTGGACAAATGAGCAAGATGGTTGGCTTGGAGTGTTTCCACTTCGAATTTGTGGAGATTGCAAAAGATTATGCAGAAACTCTAACTGTTCCTTTGTGAAATGAGGTAAATCTAAAGTAGTTTGTTGGCCCTTGTCATCCCCGAAAACCTGCAATGCTCGATTGTCTAGTGACTGGCCAAATCGACCATCATTCCCTTTTTTCTTCCCGTTTGGAGGTTTCCCGTGTATTTTCCAGCACGTCTCTTTTGTGTGCCATGGCTTCCTGCAATGCTCACACCAAGGTTTTTTCTTTTTATCCCCTTCGGTTTCGTTTCTTACTGTAGTTAGTGCAGAATTTTCTAGCATTTTGAAATCTGAATCTGAATTTGGCTTTAGCATCACCTTCCGCCTACTCTCTTCTCTCCTAATCTCCGAAAAAGCTTCCCTAAGAGTTGGCAATGGTTTCTTTCCTAAAATCCGGGATCTAACCTCATCATACTCCTTTTTTAACCCAGCCAAAAATAAATACACACGATCATTTTCTTCTTTTTTCATAAACCGAACACTATCAATTGGACAGTCCCACTCATCATTATAGCATTGATCTAACTCTTGCCAAAGTGACATCATCTCATTATAAAAATCAGTAACTTCACGCTCCCCTTGTCTAGACTTCCACAATTTTGTTTTTACCTCAAAGATTTGTGAGAAATTTTCTAAATCTGAGTAAGTTTCTCTCACAGCCTCCCAAATATCTTTTGCTGTGGGAAGGAAAACGTAAGGTTTACCTACAGATGGCTCCATGGAATTAATCAGCCATGCACTGATGAGTGAATTTTCAGACTTCCACGTGCTGGCTTTTGAATCTTCGGCTTTTGGCTTTTGAGTTTCTCCGGTCAGATACCCCAGTTTTCCTCTTCCATCTATGGCCAGTTTAACGGACTGAGTCCATTCCAGATAATTCCGTCCATTCAGCTTGTGGACAGTTAATTGGAATGAGTAATTTGATGTATCTCCGCTAAGGCTCATGATGGGACTGTCTCTTTCACTGGTGGCTTTAATACCATGAAAGTTTGAGGAGAAAAATATTCTTCTTTTCTATATTCAAATCTGTACAAGAGTCATGAATTTATACAAAGAAGAGTTCTACAAAAGATGGTAACAATCCCTTGACTCAAGGAGATTCCTGATTTCAAGGGATTTTCTGTTTAAACATTTTCCTAAAATATCTATATCTATATCTCCTAAAGATCATACAAATCTGATAAAAGCAGAATCTTTTATCTTTTTCCTTTAATCTCTACAACTCTCACTCCTCCGACCACTTGAAAGGAGCACCTTTTTGGGTCAATTTGGTCAAGGGCGATGCAATAGATGAGAAGCCCTCTACAAAACGACGGTAATAACCAGCCAAACCAAGAAAGCTCCGAATCTGTGGCTGAGGACAGTCTGGGCCAACTCTGAAGCGCCTCCATCTTCTTCGGATCCACCTGAATACCCTCACTGGATACCACGTGTCCCAAGAACGCCACTTACTGAGCCAAAACTCACACTTGGAGAACTTTGCATAAAGCTTCTCCTCTCTCAACCGCTGCAACACAATCCTCAGATGCTGGGCATGCTCCTCTTGGCACAACACGATATCATCAATGAATACTATACGAACGAGTCAAGATAAGGCTGAAACACACTGTTCATCATATGCATGAACGGTGCTGGGGCATTGGTCAACCCAAAGACATCACAAGGAACTCATAATGGCCATATCGGGTCTTGAAAGGTGTCTTAAGAATATGCGAGTCCCGAATCTTCAACCGGTGATACCCTGACCGCAAATCAATATTGGAGAACATCCTTACTCCCTGAAGCTGGTCAATACGCGACAAAGGATACTTGTTCTTGATTGTAACCTTATTCAACTACATGTAATCAATACACATTCTCATAGTACCATCCTTCTTCTTCACAAATAGAACTGGTGCACCTCAAGGTGACATGCTAGGCCAAATAAACACCTTATCAAGGAGTTCCTGAAGCTGCTCCTTCAATTCCTTCAACTCCGCCGGTGCCATACGATACGGTGGAATAGAAATGGGCTGTGTGCCCGACACCAAATCAATACCAAAGTCAATATCCCTGTCAGGCGACATGCTCGACAGGTGAAACACATCCAGAAAATCTCGCACCACCGGAACATAATCAATAGTAGGGGTCTCTACACTAACATCCTCACAAAGGCCAAATAAGATAGACAACCTTTCTCAACCATCCGCTGAGCCTTCAAGTATGAAATCACTCTACTAAGAACATAGTCTATAGAGCAGCTCCACTCAACCCTCGGCAACCCCGGCATCGCCAGCGTCACGGTCTTAGCGTGACAATCTAGAACCACATGCATTGGAGACAACCAATCCATACCCAAAATAACGTCAAAATCGACCATACTAAGCAACAAGAGGTCAAAAGTTAGTTACGGGGAGGGAAAATTAGTTACAATTAGTTGGGTAGTTGGCATAACAGAATTCTGTTATAAATTCTGTTAGAAGGGAATCCATTTTAGCATTTTGAATACATGTAAGCAGTACATATAAGATTTGTAAGCTACATTTTACATATCAGAAATCAATACATAAACTTCTCCCTAGATTCTCTCTTCTTCTTCTTCTGCAACATCAACTTCTCTACTGCTTTTCTCGAGTAAATCGTGAAGCAGTGTTGCGATCCTCGAATTCTCTTTGAAGTCCTGCAATCATGTAACATTGGTTTCAGAGCTACGTGAGATGCTAAAGAAAAGGTTGAAGTAGCTGCATTATAGTTGGACGGAGAAGCTATACAATGACATCTCTCTTTCATGAGGTACATGCAGTACCTACAACCTACCACCTGGAATGAGTATGTGATAGCATTAGTTGAAAGGTTTGGAGCTGATTTCGATGATCCAATGGAAGAAATCAAAAAGATTAAACAAACTGGAAGTGTGAAGGAATACCAAGCTATCTTTGAAAGAAATCTGAATAGGGTGAGATTATCTCAAGAAAATGCAATTAGTTGTTTTCTTGGGGGTCTGAAGCATGAGTTGAACATTGCTGTTTAGCCGACTTATCCAACAACTTTATCTCAAGTGCACAGAACTGCAAGGATGCAGGAAGCCTACTTGACTGCAACTAAACAACCTGCTTATACGCTCAATCCATCAACCAAGAGATATGCAGCACAAGGCAGTAGTGGTAAGCCTCTATTACCAACTCCTAATTCTGGTAGTTCTACTTATACTAAGGGGTTTACTAAAAGAGCACTAAGCATCGATGAGATGAATGAAAAAAGGGCAAGGGGATTGTGTTATTTCTTTAATGAGAAATATGTACCAGGCCATAGATGTAACCGTTCAAAATAGTTATATCTATTAGAACTAGAAGAGTTGGAGGCTCATACAGAGGAAGAACAAGAGTTAGTAATTCAAGAGGGTGGAATGGATCAACTAGAGCCATCTCAATGTATGGAACATATGGAAATTTCCATCTATGCTTTGAATGGTTCACTAAGGTACAGTACCTTAAACGTTACTGGTTATCATGCAAGGGTGTACAATCAAGTCTACTAAACCTCAATTAGTAGCTGCTGCTAATTGGAATATGATGGTAGGTAGAGTATGCACAATCACTTGGCTGCTGCAGGGTGCTAAATTTTCAGCAGAGTTTTTGCTGTTACCTTTAGGCTCTTGTGGAGTAGTGTTAGGATTACAATGACTACTAACACTTGGGGACATTAAGTTTCGACTATGGATTTCTGGTACAAAGGAAGGAAACACCTTCTCAGAGGTGCTGGTAATCATGTGAAGGTACAAGAAGCTGAGAAATTGGTCAAACATACAGGGGATTTATCTCAATTATGCATGATACAAGTGGTTCCTATGTGTAATACAGAAGAACAGTGGCATGCTATTAACGCTGAGGAGGAACCTGAGGCAGATACCAGGCTAGTACAATCTAGCTGAGTATTCTGGACTATTTGAAGAGCCTGCTGAATTACCTCCTTTTAGGGGTGTTTTTGATCACATGATTGTTCTACAAAATGGCACTGAACTTGTGAATAAAAGGCCCTATAGGTATCCTTCAGTTAAGAAGGATATTATTGAAAGTCTTGTACAACAGATGCTGGACGAAGGCATCATTCAACCTAGCTGCAGTCCTTTTGCTTCACCAGTGGTCCTAGTAGGTAAGAAGGATGAGTCATGGAGGTTGTGTGTCGACTATGATTTGAATAAGCACACTGTGAAGAACACGTTTCCCATCCCTATTGTAGAAGACTTGCTAGATGAACTTGGAGGTTCTAAGGTCTTTTCTATAATAGACCTAAGGTCTGGATATCATCAGCTCAGAATGGCTAAGGAAGATGTGCCTAAAACTGCCTTCAGAACTTATTCTGGACATTTTGAGTATTTGGTAATGCCATTTGGTCAGTCAAATGCTCCCACAACTTTTCAAGGATTGTTGAACTTTGTTTTCAGAAGTTTCTCAGGAAACATGTGCTGGTTTTCTTTGATGACATGCTCACATACAACATCACTATAGAGGACCACTTAACTCATTTGAAGTCTGTTTTTGTGGAGATGAGTAAACATCAGCTCTTTGCAAAGAGGAGCAAATGTTTCTTTGGAGTTTAGAGGATTGAATATTTAGGATATTTCATCATAGTTGAAGGAGTGTCTACCGATCCTCAAAAAATAAAAGTAGTCCAGAACTAGCCTACACCAACAACACTCAATTTCTAGGCCTAGCTGGTTATTACAGAAGATTTATTAAGGGTTTTGGGGTGATATGCAAACCCCTAAGTGACCTAACTAAGAAGGATGGGTTCAAATGGTCGACTTCAGCAGATGCAACTTTTGCAGCTATGAAAAAAGCACTCACTCAAGCTCCTGTTCTGGCAAAAAGCTATGAAAAAAAGCACTCACTCAAGCTCCTATTCTGGCTTTGCCAGATGCTACCAAGACTTTCATTGTAGAAACTGATGCAAGTGGCTATGGTATTGGAGCAGTACTTATGCAGGAGGGACACCCCATAGATTTTATTAGCAAAGCTTTACCAACAAAGCATGCAGCTCTATCTCTATATGATATATGATAGAAGTTGTTGGCCATGGTACATGCAGTAACCAAATGGTCATAGTATTTGTTGGGACAGAAATTCATCTTCAGAACTGATCAGAAGGCCCTGAAGTACCTTATGGAGCAGACCTTACACACTAATTCTATTGTGGCTAACCAAACTAATGCCATTTGATTACTCAATAGAGTACAAGAAGGGAGTGGAGAACAAGCTAGCAGATGCCCTCTCTAGGGTAAATGGAGCTGAATTATTGGCACCGATGGTTTCATCTGGTTGTGCTGATCTTTTCCAGGCTATAGTTGATAGTTGGAACTCTGATCAGGAGCTGAAGCAACTCATTGAAGAACTCCAAGCTGATTCACATACTCACAAGTAGTTCACATGGTTTCAAGGGCAACTGAGAAGAAAGGGCAGATTGGTGATAGGCAAGGTGCCAGAAATGAGAAGAACAATTATAACTTTATGGCATGCAACTCCTCAAGGTGGGCATTCAGGTGTTGAAGCTACCCTAAGGAGACTACTTACACTGTTCTATTGGAAGAACATGAGGAAGGAGGTAAAGGACTTTGTGCAGAAATGTGATATCTGCCAAAAGAACAAATCTGACTTGGTTGCTTATCCTGGTTTGTTACAACCATTACCTATTCCAGATGTAGTGTGTTCTCAAATTAGGAGTGGCGAACAGGCGGGTCGGGTCAAATATGGTTCGGGTCGAAAACGAGTAATGAAAAACGGATAAATTATCCGACCCGACCCATATTTAATACAGATAAAAAATGGGTTAACCGGCGGATAATATGGGTAACCATATTATCCATGACTTCTTGCATATGATCACTTTTGGTAGAATTCTTAGTCTTCATAACTTGAGGAACCCCCAATTTGAGGTTTTACAAATGTAAAAATTAGACTCATTGGTTATCCATTGGTACTCATTAGTTATCCATATATGGTTCTTATCCATATTTGATCCGTTTTAAAAAGTTCATTATCCAACCCATTTTAGTGGATAATATGAGTGGTTAACTGTTTTCTTTTAACCATTTTGCCACCCCTATCAAATTAGTATGGATTTCATTGATGGCTTTCCTAAGTCAAAAGGCTATGAGGTTATACTAGTAGTGGTGGACATGCTTAGCAAATATGGTCATTTCATTCCACTGAAACACCCTTATATTGCTCAATCAGTCGCTCAAGTGTTCTTAGACACTATGGTGAGGTTACATGGTCTACCTGATACTATTACTAGTGATCGAGATGCTGTCTTTCTCAGTAAATTCTGGCAAGAGCTGGTCTCACTACAAGGAGTTCAATTGAATACCTCTTCTGCATACCATCCTCAATCTGATAGACAAACTGAGGTATTGAACAGAAGTTTGGAGACCTACTTAAGGTGCTACTGCAATGAAGACAGGGATGTGCATTCGAATCGGTTTATCGATAAATCGAATCGATTATTTGTTATCGGTTTATCGATTTATCGATTTCGATTTCGAAATTTTCCTTATCGAGTTATTGATTTCGATTTCGATTTTGTCCTCTTCGGTTATCAGTTTATCGATAAACCGATAAGATATACTAAAAAGACAAATATACCCTTATTCTATAATACCCTTTCCTTTACCCTAAGTCCCTAACCCTATTATTTCCTCTACCCATTGGGATACTATAGTCAGCTGCCCCTGCGGCTTCACAGGCAACGAAAAACCTAACAACGCTACCTTCCCTTTACCCTGTGAATTTTACTTTGAAATCAAAATTGATTCATGGCTTCCGCTAATTCTAGGCTCGAAATCCTCACGCGACACTTAACTTCAACAGCTTTTGCCTCTAAGGTACCGCTAAAAATCACACTCTCTTACTACTTGATTACTTTTTTTTCTTTTGCAATTCAAAAGCATGATTTTGATGTTGAAATACTAATCAAATTACAAATGCCTTAATTTCTAAGAAATTTTTTCCAGTTTCAGTCATGGAAAGCTATTTTTCCGAACAATTAACTTAAGTTTATGGTTATATCTTTACCAAAATGGACACCTCATTTCATCAGTTTCTGCCTCTAAGGTAGCTCTAAAAATCACTCTTTCTTACTAACAATTATCCTTTTTGCAATTCAAAAGAAGTTCCGAGATTGTTAATTACTAATCAAATTATCAATGCCTTACTTTAGTTTCGTTGCATGTGCTTGTTGACACAATTTTTATGTTATAGATGGTGTTTGTCTTATTTTAGCTTCTTTTTGTCCATATTAGTTAGGCGTGTTTATAGCGATATATTTTCCGTGGAATCCCACAAATTTTCTTATTGGTGTAATCGATAACCGAATCGATAAGCCCCAAAATAAATCGAAATCGAAAAAATCGAAACCTTATTGAAACGATAACGATAAGCATATGTACAAATCGATAATCGATAAGTAATTATCGATAAGGGTCAAAATCGAATCGATAAATCGTATGCACACCCCTAAATGAAGATGCTGCTAACTGGTACTCTTGTTTGCCTATGGTTGAGTATGGGTATAACACTTCATTTCTCTCCGTCATACAGACCACCCCTTATGAAGCATTATATGTTCGACCACCCCCTTTACATTTTACCCTACTTCCCTGGGGAGTCAGCTTCAGCTGAAGTTGATAACAGCTTGATCAACATGGAACTAAAGTTGCAGCTACTTAAGCATCATCTAAAAAGAGCTCAACACAAAATGAAGCAACAAGCAAATGCCCACATGAGTGATAGAACCACACTAAGGTGGGAGAGCCCAAGGCTATATAAACCCCACATCAGCATATTGCAATACCAATGTGGGACTCAAGTCCCATACCTTGCAATGGACCATAACAAATTGATACAACCTAGGGAAAACGACACCCCAAAAGCTAGCTATTAAGGTGGGAGAGCCCAAGGCTATATAAACTCCACATCAACATATTGCAATACCAATATGGGACTCAAGTCCCATACCTTGCAATGGACCATAACAAACCACCATGCTCTGCATCCGTTGTCCCCGACGGCTGTGCGCTAGACTTTTCGGGCCCCGGGCGAACACTGCAATACCGGCGTCACCATCCATGGCCCGGTGGACACGGAGGGCGGTGGTGGCTCTGATACCATTGATACAACCTAGGGAGAACCACACCCCAAAAGCTAGCTATTAAGGTGGGAGAGCCCAAGGCTATATAAACCCCACATCAGCGTATTGCAATACCGATGTGGGACTCAAGTCCCATACCTTGCAATGGACCATAACAATGTGGCCTTCATTGTGAAAATTAACAAAATTTCCTGATCTCCCTCTATTAATCAGATGCTGCTAAGCTGATGAAGAAGACCTACTTTAGTGGAGGTTTGTTCTTAGTGCCTTGTCTTATATGGTTACTATATTTGATTACTCTAGCACTTTTAAGTTGGCTTGGATTCTTGTAGGCACGGTGGCTGCAGCTATTGCTGACATTGACTTTTTCAAAAGAAGAGAAGGTGTAGAGGAATTTTTTGAGGATGGAACCATCTCGTTCTTGAGCATAACAGCAATTCAACATGGGTTCAGAATAATGAATATGTTAACAACATCTTCAATTTCCCGGTAAGTGAGAGATTACTTCTTTCTTTTCTCCGGATAAGGTGAGAGCTTACTTCTTTTGTGGGTGAATAGACTCTGAATTTGAATAATGATCAGATTATGTTGAGATTGGACATTTTTGCTGTCATTACGCCTGAACAGAGACACTATATTGTTGTGCACTCTTGACTAGATTTATTGCATGCTTTCTCGTTTATAGTTGATCTTTCTATGATTCATCCTGGTGAGTGAATCCTGCTAATCTTATTTGAATAATCCTGTTCATCTACTTTTTGGATATTATTAACCTTTTATATTTTGATTACATAGATATTGTTAAGCTTTATATCTAAGTGTTAATACAAATATTGAAACAAGTCAATTTTTGCATTAGCTGTTAGGCTAATTAACTCTTGAGTGGCTAAGAAAACTTTGTTAAATGTTTACTCAATATGAGGACCTCAAATGTCCAGTTTTTAGTTTGTCTCTGTTTGACTTGTCTGATAAGTTGTTCTTTGTTTAGAGGATATTGATATATAGGCACAGTTCTCAGTATTAGTTTTTGTAGCAGAGAAACTAGTTGTTCCTTTCTGAATCATCTAATTCACTGCCAACAGAAAACTTACAAAGAATTTTACTGATATGCTGTTAGAAATAGTTCTGCTTAATTCTTGTAACTATCTCTTTATTATTTATGGAAACTGTTGCCTCATTTCTCTCTCTCTCTCTCTCTCTCTCTCTGAAGTTTGAGCGGAATGAAAATAAAAAAAGGTTCTGAAATGTGCTATTCTATCCTGCAAGGCATACAGCATCACTTGCAGCATATGTGAGGAATAAGCTTTTGGCGCTGAAGCATGAAAATGGAGAATTTGTTTGCACTCTTTACGGGGTAAATATATTGAGCATAGCATTCTCGTGACTAGGTTCATATGTTTTTATAATGTGGTTGGAATTTTGATCTCATTCTACTTATCAAATGCAATATGTGATGATGTGTCAGAATGTCCTCCTGAATCATGAAAATATTTCTTTGATCTGGTGTTTTTATGTCCTAGGCAAATTTGGTTGCTGCACAATGATGCAATAATTTTGCTTGGTGTACTAGATATAGATAGAGAGAATGTTTAATGGCTCCTCATTAGAAATATGAACATGTGAATGGAAACTAATTAATGGAGGGGTAACTTAAGTGGCCTGTTAAATTTGAGGAAACTAGTTAAAAACTAGCTTGAGTGAACAAAGGGTCTGGCATTTTGAAGTGACCCAAGGAAAATCTTTAGCTTTGTTTAATCTTGGGGAACCTACTATAGATATAGTTTCAGGGCAACCATCAAATTGACATTTCTTGATTTTTCGTCCCCTTAAATGTGTTGGAACTATGCATTTGATATGCTAACAAGATTAAATAGTTTAGAGGTTTTATAAAACCTCGTTAGTTTTCTTCTAATCGACCATGTAGTTGAGCATATAAGCAAGTATTGCCACAATCATGTCTATCTAGGGCTTCTGGTTTTTGAAAACCTATAGTTGCGGAGTTTGGATCTGAGTAAGTTCTTATGCAATTAATTTTGGTTTAAAAGATTCCAAAAGGTTTGAAATTTGCAGCCAAACAGTGTCAAGAATAGGGTCAGTTGAGTTCTGCACTGTACTATTTTTTTTTTTTTTTGATAAAGTAATAATTTTATTAATGAAGGGGAGAACCCCATATAAAAGTAAATAGTTTTTTATAACTTGTTTTTGTGAGAAAGCACGGGAAAAAATAATATTATTGATGTGTTTAACTATAATACAAGGATCCCTATTTATAACAATACACAATACATACACTAATCCTTTTTTATATGGGACTACACTTGTTTATAATTATATTAACTATGTAACTCTCTCCCTCAAACCGGTGCATACAGATCATATGTACCTAGCTTGTTACATATGTAAATAATATGAGGACCAGTGAAGGACTTGGTGAAAATATCTGCATGCTGATCATTCTACTTCTCAAACTTTGTAGCAATATCTCCATAGAGTATCTTTTCTCTGACGAAGTGACTGTCAATTTCAATGTGTTTAGTTCTCTCATGTGTTGAGTCCCATATCGACATTGAAAGGGATGGGTGATCTCCTTATATGAACTTGAGCAATCCTCACCACTTGAGCTAGCTTTTGGGGTTGAGTTAGGCCTTAGGTCCATTTAACATGGTATCAGAGCCATTGTTGCCTTTTTGAGACGTTCAAGGAGACGGTTTTTGGAGAAATATTATCTTCAGATGAAATTCAGCTTCTCCATCGCCTTCTAGCCAAACATGACTCCGCTAATGTTGCCACATCCAATCATGTGCAATCAAGTACTGCCTTTACTGATAACCTTAATTCTTGGATTGTCGATTCTGGTGCAAATAGACACATGACAGGCTTTTATAAAGGCATACAAAACTATTCTCCGTGTCCCAAAGGAGATAATGTTAAAATAGCCAATGGTTCTTTATCACCTATCTCTGGAACAAGTTCTGTCATTTGTACTCCTAATATAACTATCATCCGTGCTCCATGTCCCTGAGTTCCCTATCAATCTTTTATCTGTTAGTGCCATCACCAAAGCTCTAAATTGTATAATCGAGTTCTTTCCCGATCATTGTATTTTTCAGGATCTTCAAACAGGGAAAAGGATTGGCAAAATGGTAGATTGCGTGATGACTTGTATATATTAGATGGGATTCAAAACTCTAGTAGACACATGACATGCTTTTATAAAGGCATTCAAAACTATTCTCCGTGTCCCAAAGGAGATAATGTTAAAATAGCCAATGGTTTTTTATCACCTATCTCTGGAACAGGTTCTGTCATTTGTACTCCTAATATCAAACTATCATCCGTGCTCCATTTCCCTGAGTCCCCTATCAATCTTTTATCTGTTAGTGCCATCACCAAAGCTCTAAATTGTATAATCGAGTTCTTTCCCGATCATTGTATTTTTCAGGATCTTCAAATAGGAAAAAGGATTGGCAAAATGGTAGATTGCGTGATGACTTGTATATATTAGATGGGATTCAAAACTCTGGTCAAGCCTTTTTTGGGGAAAGTAAGGATGTTAACAAGAAATAATACAACGGCATAGACGGTTAGGACACCCATCATTCTTTGTTTTGAAGAAGTTATATCCTGATTTGTTTTCAAGGACTCTTTTTGAATCTTTGTTCTGTGATGCGTGTGAATATGCCAAGCATACTAGAAACTCTTATCCTGTGAGTGATAATAGAAGCACAACTTTGTTTATGACTATTCATTCTGATATATGGGGTCCTACCCAAACTGTTTCTTTGTCTGGTAGTCGATCGTTTGTTACTTTCATTGATTGCTGCACTAGGATGACTTTGGTATATTTGTTAGAAGCCAAAAGTGAAGTTTTCTCTTGTTTTCAGTCATTTCATAAGATGATTTGTACTCAGTTTGATGCCAAAATAAAAATCTTGAGAATTGACAATGACAACGAATACATGGATAAAAGATTTGGTGCTTATTTGGAGTCCAATGGGATAGTCATCAGACTAGTTGTCCTTATACTAGTGCACAAAATGGGGTCGCTCAAAGAAAAGATAGGCATCTGTTAGAAGTAGCACGATCTCTTTGTTCACCATGCATCTACCAAAACCTTACTGGGGGATGCTATTCTAGCGGCTGCCTATCTTAACAACAGAATGCCACTTAAACCCCTCAATTTTCAAAGTCCTCAGGAAAGTCTAAAGGGTAAGAATGAATATATTGTTCCTCCAAAGGTGTTGGGTGTGTTTGCTTTGTCCACACTAGAAATTATGGGAACTTACTCCTAGAGCTATGAAGTGTGTTTTCATTGGGTATTCTCCGACACAGAAAAGTTACAAATGTTATCATCCTCCCTCTAGGAGATCTTTTGTTAGCATGGATGTTACCTTTCGAGAATCTGTGCCCTATTTTAGTATTACCTCATCACCTCTTCAGGGGGAAAGCAGTAAGGAGGAAGAGGTGATTCTACCTAGTTCCATTACTGGACCTCTTGATGACATTATCACTAGGGGAAAGTGAAATTGGAGAAAGAATTCAGGGGGAGATTAATTGGCGTTTGGATAGACTTGATTTGAAAGCTTACTCAAGGAAAAATAGAGCAGAAGAACCCATCATGCAATCTACCGAAGCTGAACCTTCTTATACTGGTGAGGTACCCACATTTCCTAATGAGTTAGATGAACCTATTGCTCTCAGAAAAGGAATCAGATCTTGCAGCACCAAACACCCTTTATCTAATTTTGTCTCCTATAATTCTGTCTCCCTCCTATAAAGCCTTTGCCTTGTCTATTTCTTCTATTCTATTCCCCATAATTGGAGTGAAGCTTTTGCAGATCCTAAATGGAAGCAAGTTATGATTGAAGAAATAAAGGCCTTGTCAAAAAATGAGACATGAGAACTTGTCACTTCACTACCAGACAAGAAGTTGGTTGGCTGCATGCACAAAGTTGATGGCTCAATTGAAAGATTCAAAGCAAGATTGGTGGCTAAGGGATTTACTCAGATTTATGGAGTGGATTATTAAGAGACATTTGCCCCTGTTGCTAAGATGAACACTGTTAGAATTCTTTTATCTTGTGCAACTAATCTTGATTGGGACTTGCAACAGTTTGATGTGAAGAATGCATTTCTTCATGGAGACTTAGAAGAAGAGGTGTATATGGAGATTCCTCCTGGATTTGATACTGCACATAGTCAAGGATAGGTATGCAGATTGAAGAAAGCCTTATACGGACTGAAGCAATCCCCCATAGCTTGGTTTGACAGATTCAGCAAAGCAATGATCTCCTTCGGTTACCAACAAAGCAATGCTGATCACACCTTCTTCATAAGACATCAAACGGGTAAACTCACTCTTCTCATAGTTTATGTTGATAACATAGTAATGACAGAAGATGACAACAAGGAGATGTCTCGATTGAAGAAGTTGTTGGCACATGAATTTGAGATCAAAGATCTAGGAAAATTGCAGTACTTCTTGGGAACTGAGGTTGCTAGATCCAAAAGAGGAATCTTTATTTCTCAAAGGAAGTATATTCCGGATCTTTTGAAAGAAACCGGTATGGCAGGTTGCAGACCCGCATAATCGCCCATTAAAAGCATTCACAAGTTACAAAGCGGTGTTGGAGAATCAGTTGATAAGGAGAGATATCAGAGGCTGGTTGGAAGACTCATTTATCTCTCCCACACTAGACCAGACATAGCCTATTCAGTTAGCCTGGTGAGTCAGTTCATGCATGATCCCCGAGATCCTCATATGCATATGAAGTTTGCTCCAGGGAAAGGTGTACTTTTCTCCAAACATGATCACCTCCAAATAGAAGCCTTTACAGCCGCGGATTGGGCTGGATCTTTAGATGACAGAAGATCAACATCCCCGGTTACTGTGCGCTTGTAGGAGGAAACTTGATTACTTGGAGAAGCAAGAAGCAAAGTGTAGTTGCTAGATCAAGTGCGGAGGCAGAATATAGAGCTATGGCCCAGGATGTTTGCGAAGTGCTTTGGCTACAAAAGCTACTACAGGAATTGAGACGGTATGTAAAAGGAAAACTTTCCTTGTATTGTGACAATAAAGCTGTCATCAGTATAGCTCATAATCTAGTCCAGCATGGCCGAACAAAGCATATGGAAATTGATCGACACTTCATCAATGAAAAAGTTACAACTGGTGTCTTGAGTTTGTTTCATGTGCCATTGGATAAACAACTAGCTGATGTGTTTACCAAAGGTCTCAACAAGCGAACATTCCATACTTTGAGTTGCACGTTGGGCATGTGCGACATCTTTGCACCAACTTGAGGGGGAATGTTGATTAGCATGATTCAAATATACTTGATTTTGGAGTGTTGATTAACATGATTTCAGGAGATTTGATTATATTTAGGAGATATGATTTTATTCTAATTTTACTTGATTTGATAGCTGGATTGATTGTATAGATTATTTTATTTCCTTAATTAGCATTAGGAGCTTTGTATAAATTCCCTTGCTCATGGATGTAAACATACACATAAATACATCAAGAAGCCTTTCCGATGTTGGGCCCCCATAATTGTCCACGCTCCAGATGTCTAGTCTTGGGCGTCAGAGAGGGTGTTGAGTCCCACATCGACATTGAAGGGGATGAGTGGTCTCCTTATATGGACTTGAGCAATCCTCACCTCTTGAGCTAGCTTTTGGAGTTGAGTTAGGCTCAAGGTCCATTTAGCATCATGGAACATCGAATTTGATGCAATATGAAGGGCAACTTGATTATCACCCACACATGTTTCATCTTGCTGATTTCACCAAATTTCAACAAATTTTAACTACTTAAGCAACTGTTTGATCCAATTTAGCTCACATGTTGCCATAGCCATTGCTCGATATTCTGCTTTTGGGCTAGATCGAGCAACCACATTCTGTTTCTTGCTCTTCCAAGACACCAAATTACCTTCTACTAAAATACAATATCCAGACGTCGAATGTCTATTAGAAGGTAATTCTGTCGAATCAGCATCAGAGTATCCAACAATCTGCTCGTCGCCTCGATCCTCAAACAATAACCCTTTGCCTGGAGCTGATTTTACATACCAAAGAAGCGGACAACTGCATCCCAATGACTATCACAGGGAGAATTCATAAACTGACTTACAATACTCACAGGAAAGGAAATGTCAAGTCTAGTCATTGTGAGGTTAATTTACCAACCAGCCTCCTATATCTCGTAGGATCGCTAAGCTGCTCCCCGCAAAAGATTAGAATTCGGATTCGTCGGAATGTCAACAGGCTATAGCTTGTTATTCCTGTCTGCTCAAGAATGTTTATAAGGCATACTTCCGTTGTGAGATCACAATACCTGAGATAGACTAAGCGATCTCATTACCTAGAAGATACTTTAATATGTACGGATCCTTAGTCTGAGAATGCCGAAAGAGATGTTGCTTCAATTTCGTAATACCATGTCGGTAATAACAATATCGTCAACATAAACCACTAGATAAATACATATATTTGAAGCAGAATGCCGACAAAACACGCCGACAAAACACAGAGCGATCAGCTTCACTACGAGTCATGTTAAACTCCTGGATAACTGTGATCAGCTTCGGTAGATTGCATGATAGCTTCTCTTGCTTTATTTTTCTTCGAGTACGATTTTAAATCAAGCCTATCCAAACGCCCAATTTTATCCTCTTGAATTCTTTCTCCAATTTAACTTTTCCCTGTGACAATGTCATCAAGAGGTCCAATAATGGAAATAGGTAGAATCACCTTTTCCTCCTATTGCTCTCCCCCGAAGAGGTGATAAAGTAATACTGAAATATGGCTCAAATTCTCAAAAGGTAACATTCATGCTAACAAAAGATCTCCTAGAGGAAGGAGGATAACATTTGTAACCTTTATGTGTCGGAGAATACCCAATGAAAACACAATTTATAGCTATATGATCAAGTTTCCCAGAATTCCTAGTGTGGACACAGCAGACACATCCAAACACCTTCAGAGGAACAATATACGCATTCTTACTCTTTAAAGCTTCCAGAGGACTTTGAAAATTGAGGGTTTTAAGTGGCATTATGTTGATAAGATAGGCAGCTACTGGAATAGCATAACCCTAGTAAGGTTTTGGTAGATGCATGGTGAACATAAAAGATGCTGTTACTTCTAACAAATGCCTATTTTTTCTTTCAGCGACTCCATTTTGCGCACTAGTGTAACGACAACTAGTCTGATGGATTATCCCAATGGACTCCAAATAAGCACCATATCTTTTATCCATGTATTCGCTGCCATTGTTGGTCTCAATTTTTTTTTATTTGGCATCAAACTCAGTATAAATCATCCTTATGAAATGACTGAAAATAAGAGAAAACTTCACTTCTGCCTTTAACAAATATACCCAAGTCATCCTAGTGCAGCAATCAATGAAAGTAACAAACCATCGACTACCAGACAAAAAAACAATATGGGTAATACCCCATACATCAGAATGAATAGTCATAAATGGAGTTGTGCTTCTATTATCACTCATAGGATAAGAGTTTCTAGTATGCTTGGCATATTCACACGCATCACAGAACAAAGATTCAAATCGAGTCCTTGAAAACAAATCGAGATATAACTTCTTCAAAACAAAGAATGATCTGCGTCCTAACCGTCTATGCTGCTTTATTTTTTCTTGGTTGACATCTTTACTTTCCTCGAAAAAAGGCTTGACCAGATTTTTGAATTCCATCTAATATAAGTCATCGCTTAATCTACCACTGTCAATCCTTGTCAATCCTTTTCTCAGTTTGAAGATCCTGAAAAATACAATGATCGGGAAAGAACTCGATTTTATAGTTTAGAGTTTTGTTGATGGCACTAACAGATAAACGATTGACAGGGAACTCAGGGACTGGAGCACGAATGATAGTTTAATATTAGGAGTACAAACAAGGGAACTTGTTCCACAGATAGGTGTTAAAGAACCATTGGCTAATTTGATATTATCTCCTTTGAGACACGAAAAATAGTTTTGAATGCCTTTAGAAGAGCCTGTTATGTGTCTATTTGTACCAGAATCAACAATACAAGAATTAAGGTGAGCGTACCTGATTGCACATAATTGGATGCGGCAACATTAGCGGAGTGAAGTTTAGCTAAGAGGTGACAGAGAAGTTGAATTTCATCCGAAGACAAAATTTCTCCAGAATTCGTGTCCTTGAATGTCTCCATATTTCTGCCCAATTAGAAAAAAAATCTGAAGATACGGTAGCCTGGTGCACTAAGCTCCGGCTATGCGCGGGGTCCAGGGAAGGACAGGACTACAAGGGTCTATTGTATGCAGCCTTACCCTGCATTTCTGTAAGAGGCTGTTTCCACAGCTTGAACCCGTGACCCCCTGGTCACATGGTAGCAACTTTACCAGTTTCGTCAAGGCACCCTTCAGAAAATTGCTGAAAATTAATCTGCCTCACCGGAAGCCAAATTTGTCTTTGACGGAACGTTAACTCCGGTGAACGAATAAGCAAAATTTGTAGCGATAGGCTTGGAATGTTCCAACTACTCCAATAGAAAAGAAAATTCCGAAGAAGAAAAAATGGACTAGA
This sequence comes from Nicotiana undulata, assembly GCA_005239495.1. Taxonomy (NCBI): domain Eukaryota; kingdom Viridiplantae; phylum Streptophyta; class Magnoliopsida; order Solanales; family Solanaceae; genus Nicotiana; species Nicotiana undulata. The sequence goes on from ML265426.1 coordinate 68,170, forward strand.
TGGGGTTTGTGTTGCGGACAACCACCAAGAGAGAAAACTCGGTCTCTTTGATAAAAACGGAACCCTAGTGCTACGAAGGAGATAACTTACCTGAAAAAGGTAGCATTGACTCTTATGCCATGTAGATTTTGAGAAGAAGAAAAGGCTTATTGTATTTCTGTGTGTGTTTACATCCCATTAGGAAGGGAATTTATACAAAGCTCCTAATGTTAATTAAGGAAATAAAATAAATCTACACAATCAGTCCAACTATCAAATAAAATCAAATCTCCTGAAGTCGTGCTAATCAACAATCTCCTGAAATCATGCTAATCAACAGAATCAGAGGTGAAGGAAAGTTTCCATTAGATCAAACACCAACACATTCTTATGCATTTGATTGATCCTATAGATGTTGCAAGGCAATATAGAATTGTTGGCTTCCACAATTCCTGTCCAAAGGCGATTCGCGTACAGCTAAATCATGTTGGGTTGCTTTTGTTTGTTGATTTTCATTTTCTGTAATTTGGTATCTTTCATAGTCTCTGTATTGTCTCTGATTTTTTGTTGTGATGTTGTGCTATCATTCAGAAGGTGACTATGATAATATGATTTTTTTCTCAGTTACTATCTAGTGAAATGGGTCCTACGGTTTCATTCAACATGAAAAGACCTGATGGAACATGGTATGGATATCATGAGGTGGAAAAATTGGCAACATTGGCAGGAATTCAACTGCGGGTAAGAGTTCAAAGGCCATATTGTCTATGAAGTATGACTTTTATTCTTTTACACTTGGGGATGATATGGTTGCTACTTTATACTCTTGAAACATATCCTCAGAGCAGCTTGATACTGCTGTTTCTGGTACAATGTCCTACTTTCATTTGTTACCTTTTGTCCATGTCAAGGAGGAGGACATTACATCCAAAAGGTGCCTTTTGTGATTTATCATTCGTCTTCACCTGTATCTGAATTCTTGATGTGCTTTTGCTTTGTGAAGTTTGCTAGTTAAACTTCTGTTAGTCACTTACTCTTTTGATCGCTGTAATAAACAAGGTATGGAAGAATCAAAGTTGGTATCTTATTCCATGAAGTGATACTGTTGATTAGTGTAATTAAGTAGGAAGATTTGATTTAATTATGATTTTATTCTCTAGCCTATAAATAGGTTGATATTATTCTGTAGCATGATTATAGGTATTACTGATTTCATTTCCTAGTTTAGCCATAGGATTCATTGTATAAATGTCAGTACTACAAAAATACAAGAAACTCTATTCTTCTTCTTGAAATCTTCATGGTATCGGAGCCCTGCTACCATTTTGAGGTGAGTTTCCTCCCTCAGCAGCACTAGGGTTTCAATTCTTGAAAGAGGTTGAGTTTTTTTCTCCCTCACATTAGTTGTACGGATCGAAGCTATTATATAGCAGTAGTGTGGAAAAGCTAACACCACTACAAGCTTCCTCAGGCGACGGCGACCATACCCCGGTGAGCAACTCCGAGAAACACCTCCCCACGCGCCTCCACGCGCCGGCGAGTAGACAGGTTTCCGGCGACTTTTTTTGAAATTATTTTGCTCCTCTCAGGTCGCCGGTGAGTTCCGACCATACCCCTGTTGGAATTTTATTTTTTCAAGAAATTCTTTTTTTCCTTCTCTGTTCTGCCTCAGTCTTTTTTTTGGACTGCCCTGTTTCTTCTCAGTTCTGCCTCAGTCTCTTTCTTTCCTTTTTTTCTGGATTGCTACTTAAGAATTAATGGGGGACACCAAATCCACAGATAATTCTATTTCACAAGTTAGCACCGTTAAATTGGATGGGCTGATACATATCTTGCTTGGTCAAGATCCTGTTTGCTTTTTATTAAGTCCAGAAAGTTGCTTGGTTATATTACGGGAGAAAACAAAGCACCTGTTGTCACTGATGCTAGCTATAGTCAGTGGGATTCAGATAACTCCCTAGTTATGGCATGGCTTCTGAATACTATGCACCCTCGAATTTCTAAACAATATTTATTACTTGATACTGCTAAGATCTGGAATTCCACTAAGCGCACTTACTCTCGTAAGGGAAATGACGCTCAGGTCTTTGAAATTCAAAATAAGATTCATGCCACTAAGCAAGGTGAGTTGACTATCACTGACTACTATTCTGAGTTAACTGGATTATGGCAGGAAATTGACTACTATCAGGATCTCCAAGCGAAGTGTACCGATGATGCAGTTCTCTTCCAAAAATTGGTTGAAAAGGAGAGGATATATGATTTTTTGGCCGGTTTGAACCTAAAGTATGATCAGATCAGGGTTCAAGTTCTTGGTAAAATTCCTTTTCCTTCTCTTGAGGATGCATACTCTTATGTTCAACAGGAAGAGAGCCGACGAGAAGTCATGCTCTATTCCGCACCAACCGAGAAGTCTGAGTTAACTGTGTCTCATGAGCAACCAAAGGCGTTCACTTCTAATAAAGATCACTTGCACTGTGATTACTGTGGAAAGCCAAGACATACCAAAGAGATATGCTGGAAACTGCATGGTAGACCAACTAGAGGTCGTGGAGGCAAGCGTGTTGGTCTATCAAGGGGGCAAGTTAATATTGCAGAAAATGTGGAACCATTCAGAGACAATGCCTCAGGAGAAACTCTCTCTTCGGAGGAAGTTCAACACCTTCATCGTCTCCCGAACAAACTTGACACTTCTAATGTTTGGACTTCTAATTATGTGCAGTCAGGTATTGCCTTTAATGCCCATCTTAATTCTTGGATTATTGATTCTGGTGCGAATAGACACATGACAGGCTCCTCTAAAGGTTTTCAAAACTACTCTCCTAGTCCCAAAGGGGACTGTGTCAAAATAGCCAATGACTCCCTAACTTCTGTCTCTGGAACAGGTTATCTGTACTCCTGATATTACATTGTCATCTGTTCATCATGTACCTGAGTTTCCCGTTAACTTGTTAACTGTTAACGCCATCACCAAACAACTAAAATGTAGTGTCGAGTTCTTCCCTCTGATTATTGTGTGTTTCAGGTTCTTCAAACAAGGAAGAGGATTGGCAGTGGTAGAGTGCATGATGACTTATACTGGATTGATGGAACTCAAGCCTTTGGTCAAGCTTTTTTTGGGGAAATAAGTGAAGATTTCAAGTAGAATAAGAGCTTCTTGTATTGTTGTGTATTATTCACATCAAATGTACTGATATTTATACAATGAATCCTATGGCTAAACTAGGAAAGGGAATCAGTGATTCCTATAATTAAGCAACAGAATAATATCAGCCTATAATTAGGCTAGAGAATAAAATACAAAATCAAATCAAATCTTCCTACTTAATTACACTAATCAACAATAAGAAAGTCAACCAAGAAATAATACAGTGGCATAGACGGTTGTGACACCCATCCTTTTTTGTTCTAAAGAAATTATATCCTAGTTTGTTTTCTAGAACTGAGTTTGAATCTTTGTCTTGTGATGCTTGTGAATATGCCAAGCACACTAGAAACTCTTATCCTTTAAGTGATAATAAAAGTACTATCCCTTTTTCGACTATTCACTCTGATGTATGGGGTCCCACTCAAACAGTTTACTTGTCTGGTGGTCGATAGTTTGTTACTTTTATTGATTGTTGCACTAGGATGACTTGGGTATATCTGTTAAAAGCAAAAAGTGAAGTCTTCTCCAGTTTTCCGTCGTTTCATAAGATGATTTGTACCCAATTTGAGGTTAGGATAAAAATCTTGCGAATTGACAATGGCACAAAATATACGGGTAAAGATTTTGGTGCTTATTTGGTGTCTTTTGGGATAATCCATCAAACTAGTTGTCCTTATACTAGTGCACAAAATGGTGTTGCTGAAAGGAAAAATAGGCACTTGCTAGAAGTGGCACGATCTCTAATGTTTACTATGAATTTACCAAAACCTTATTGGGGGAATGCCATTCTAGTAGCTGCCTACCTTATCAATAGAATGCCACTTAAAGTCCTCAATTTTCAGAGCCCCTTAGAAGCCTTGAAGGGTAAGAATGATTATATTGTTCCTCCGAAGGTGTTTGGCTGTGTTTGCTTTGTTCACACTCGAAATTCGGGAAAACTTGACCCTAGAGCTATTAAATGTGTCTTTATTGGGTATTCTCCAACACAGAAAGGGTATAAATGCTATCNAAGTAGCCTTGAAGAGTAAGAATGATTATATTGTTCCTCCGAAGGTGTTTGGCGGTGTTTGCTTTGTTCACATTAGGAATTCGGGAAAACTTGATCCTAGAGTTATTAAATGTGTCTTTATTGGGTATTCTCTAACACAGAAAGGGTATAAATGCTATCATTCTCCTTCTAGGAGATCCTTCGTCAGCATGGATGTTACCTTTCGAGAATCTGAGCCCTATTACAATAAAACACCATCACCTCTTCAGGGGGAGAGCTATAAGGATGAAGAGATGATTCCCACTGTTGAAAGGATTCAACTCTTGAAGACCCTAAGACAAGAGAATGTGAAATTGAAGAAAGAATTCAGAGGGAGACTATTGGGCGTTTGGATAAACCTGATTTGATGACATACTCAAAAAAAAAAAGAGCTGAAGAAGTCATCATGCAATCTACTGAAGCTCAACCCTCTTCTGCTGTTGAAACCTCCTCTACTAGTGAGTTATCTACATTTTCTAGTGAGTTAGATGTACCTATTGCTCACAGAAAAGGAGTCAGATCTTGCACCAAACATCCTTTATCTAACTTTGTCTCCTATAATTCTTTATCTCCTTCCTATAGAGCTTTTGCCTTGTCTATTTCTTCTGTTTCTATTCCCCAGAATTGGAGGGAAGCTTTTGCAGATTCTAAATGGAAGCAAGCTATGATTGAAGAAATGAAGGCCTTGTCAAAGAATGAGACTTGGGATCTTGTCACTTCACTACTAAATAAGAAATTGGTTGGCTGCAAATGGGTTTTTACTATGAAGCACAAAACTGATGGTTCGATTGAAAGATTCAAAGCAAGTCTGGTGGCTAAGGGGTTCACTCAAACTTATGGAGTGGATTATCAGGAGACATTCGCCCCTGTTGCAAAAATGAACACTATTAGAATTCTTTTGTCTTGTGCAGTTAATCTTGATTGGGACTTACAACAATTTGATGTGAAGAATGCATTTCTTCATGGCGACTTAGAAGAAGAGGTGTATATGGAGATTCCTCCTGGATTTGACACTGAACAAAGTCAAGGAAAAGTGTGCAGACTGAAGAAAGCCTTGTACGGACTGAAGCAGTCTCCAAGAGCTTGGTTTGACAGATTCTGCAAAGCAATGATCTCCTTCGGTTATTACCAACAAAGTAATGCCGATCATACCCTCTTCATGAAACACCAAAAGGGTAAACTCACTCTTCTCATTGTTTATGTTGATGACATAGTAATGACAGGGAATGACGATGAAGAGATGGCCCAATTGAAGAAGCTGTTAGCCCAGGAGTTCGAGATCAAAGATCTAGGGAAGTTACAATACTTCTTGGGAATTGAGGTTGCTAGATCAAAAAAGGAATCTTTATTTCTCAAAAGGAAATATATCCTAGATCTCTTGAAAGAAACTGGTATGACAGGTTGCAAACCAGCAGAATCTCCCATTGAAAGCAATCACAAGTTACAAACTGGGGTTGGAAAGTCAATTGATAAGGAGAGATATCAGAGGTTGGTTGGAAAACTTATTTATCTCTCTCACACTCGTCCAGATATAGCATATTCAGTTAGCTTGGTGAGTCAGTTCATGCACGATCCACGAGATCTTCATATGCAGGATGTCTTTCACATTTTGCGGTATCTGAAGTCTGCACCAGGAAAGGGTCTGCTTTTCTCCAAACATGGTCACCTCCAGATAGAAGCCTTTACAGATGCGGATTGGGCTGGATCTCTAGATGACAGAAGATCTACTTCTGGTTATTGTACACTCGTGGGAGGGAATGTAGTTACTTGGAGAAGCAAGAAACAAAATGTAGTTGCCAGATCCAGTTCAGAAGCAGAATATAGAGCAATGGCCCAAAGTGTTTGTGAACTGATTTGGCTACAAAAGTTAATGGATGAATTGAGACTGTCTGAGACAGGGAAGCTTTTGTTATACTGCGACAACAAGGCTGCAATTAGTATAACTCATAATCCTATTCAACATGATAGAACAAAACATGTTGAAATTGATCGACATTTCATCAAAGAAAAGATTGTTGGTGGTACCTTGAGTTTGCTGCATGTATCGTCAGAAAAGCAGCTAGCGGATGTGCTCAGAAAAGGTCTCAGCAAAAAGAGTTTTCACACTTTGGTTTGCAAGTTGTGCATGTGCGACATCTTTGCACCAACTTGAGGGGGAGTATTGATTAGTGTAATTAAGTAGGAAGATTTGATTTGATTATGATTTTATTCTCTAGCCTAATTATAGGCTTATATTATTCTGTAGCATGATTATAGGTATTACTGATTTCATTTTTTAGTTTAGCCATAAGATTCATTGTATAAATGTCAGTACTCTTGATGTGAATAATATACAAAAATACAAGAAGCTCTATTCTTCTTCTTGAAATCCTCAGATACATATATGTACATGTGCATAGGATCCTAATTATGGAAAGAAGTAAAATGAAAATCCTAAAAATCTGCTATCAAATCTCAATACTTATTCTATTTATGTATAGTACAAGTAATCTGTCTACATTCATTCTTTATGTCTACATTCGTTCTTTAACACTCCCCCTCAAGCCGGAGCATATATATTGATCATGCCCATCTTTTTGCAAAGATAATTAACTCGGGTTCCATTTAACGCCTTTGTGAACAAATCAGCCAATTTGCTCTCTTGTCTTCACGTAACTATCCTGAATCTTCTCACGAATGAAGTGACAGTCAACTTCAATAGGTTTTGTCCTTCCATGATACACTGGATTTGAGGCGATATGAAGAGCGGCTTGATTGTCACACCAAAGTTTTGCTGGTGTAGTATGCTTTATCCCAATTTCGATGAGAAGGTGATGTATCGACATAACCTCACACGTAGTCAGTGCCATAGCCCTCGATTCTGCACTGGATCGAGATCCAACATTCTGTTTCTTACTCCTAAGAAATATTTCAACGAGCCCAAGTCCTTTGTGTGAAATCTAGTATGCAAAAAGGACTTAAAGAGAGGAAATTCCAGCAAAATCACTTCCGATGATATCATATCATCGACATATACAAACAATAAGGATAATACCAACTGTCGATTGCCCATAGAAGATTGAGTGATCACATCTACTATTTTTTTGCCCGAACTCCTGAACTATCTCACTGAACTTGCCAAACCAAGGCCTAGGACTCTGCTTCAAGCCGTACAAGGATTTCTTCAAATGACATACTTTCCTATACTTCCCCTGAGCAACAAAATCAGGTGGTTACACCATATACACTTCTTCATGGAGATCATCATGAAGGAATGCAATTTTGATATCTAACTGATGCAAATGCCAAAGCAGCTAGATAAATAAATTAGCGGACAGAAGTGAGTTTAGCAATCAGAGAGAAGGTTTCTGAATAATCCACCCCATACGTCTGGGCATACCCTTTAGCCACAAGTCTGGCTTTGAGTCTTGCCACAAAACCATGTGGATTAACCTTAACTGCAAAGACCCACTTATATCCTACAGATTTCTTTCCGTTGGGTAAATCTACTAGATCTCACGTGTGATTTTCATGTAAAGCATGTATCTCCTCAAGCATTGCATCATACCATCCAGGGTGATTCGAGGCCTTTTTTCAGTGTTTTAGGGATAAAGATAGTCAAACGAGGCAATTAAAGAACGAGATGTAGGAGATAAGTGGTTATAAGAAACAAAATTAGCAATGGAATATGTGGATTTACTGTGACGTGTACCTTTGCGAAGGGAAATAGGAAGGTCAAGATCTTCTGAAGGATCAGACAGAGGAGGATCCGATGACGAAGCAACTGGTGTAGGACATGTATTATTGATCCCTCGTCTCCTAGAGTACACTTGAACAATTGGCGGTCTTGTTGGCTCATATTGAGCAGTTTCGGAAGGCACAACGGTTGTCTGATGCTCGATAGAAGAACTAGGAGATGCAAGAGAAACATCATCTAATTGTTCTGTCAAAGCATTGGTGACCTGATAGACTAACCAATCATCTTCCTCCCCTTGACTTGTAGAAGTAGGAGATGTATGGAAAAATGGTGTAGTCTTCGAGAATGCCACATCTGTTGACACTAGATATTTGCCAAGGTCAGTAGAGTTGCAACGATATCCCTTCTGAAGTCGTGAATATCCCAAGAAAACACACTTCAAGGCCTTGTGATCCAACTTTGTAACAGATGGTCGAACATCTCGAACATAATATGTGTTTCCAATCACCTTCGGTTCTACAGGGAATAAAGGCTTGTTCGGGAAGAGAACACTGTAAGGTATACCACCACTAAGCACGGTAGATGGCATATGTTTAATCAAGAAACAAGCTGTAGAGACTGCATCTGCCCAAAATTGTTTAGGGACCTTCGTCTGGAACAAAAGCGCCCGATCTGTCTCAAGTAGATGCCTATTCTTCCGCTCAGCAACTCCATTTTGAGAAGGTGTATCAACACAAGATGATTGATGAATAATCCCCTGTTGTCTCATGTAAGACTAAAATGATTATGATATTACTCTTTAGCATTATCACTCCTTAGTGTGCGTACAGTAGTATGAAATTGAGTCTTAATTTCAGTACAAAAAGCAGAATAGTGAGGAAACACTTCGGATTGTTTTTTCATAAAATAAATCCAAGTCATCTAAGAAATATTATCCACAAAAGTAACAAAATACTTAAACCCGAATTTGGCACAACTGGACATAGTCCTCATACATCAGAATGAATTAACTCAAAAGCAAACTTTGCTTGTTTCGCGAACTGACATGATTCACACTCCAATGAAGAAACACTATGGAATTGAGGACAAAGCTTCTTCAATATAGGCAGAGATGGATGTCCCAACCGACAATGTGCTTCAAATGGAGACATGGCACTAGAGCAGGCAATAGACCGAGGCACCCTTTCATTAAGGATGTTGAGATCATCAGATACATGTCCTTTACCAATAATCTACTTCGTCACAAGATCCTGAAACAAACAATGATTAGGGAAGAATAAGGCTCAACAATTTAGATCTTTGGTAAGTCTACTCACAGAGATTAAATTAATGGAAATTTTTGGTAGACTCAATTCAGATGACAGAGTACTAGAGGGGGTTGGTTTAGTTGTCCCAGATCCATAGCATTTTAGGTTGACCCATTAGCTATAGTTACAAGAGATGGTGATTTGTGGGGATGAAAGCTGGCAAAGGTACTGGGATTACTTGTCATGTGATTTGTGGCACCTGAATCAATCACCCATTTGTTTGAAGCAGATACAAGACATGCTTTACCTGATTCAGCAACAACAACTGAAGTGGATTCCTTTAGTGATTCTCGAAATTGAGAAAATTTAGCAAATTCCTCCGCCGAGACAAGAACTATTCTATCAGAGGATGGGCTAGGAGCAGCTGCAACATTAGCCTTTGCTCGAGTGCCATTTTGATTACGATTCTGCAATTTCTTACTATGGCATGGCTCATGGCAATAATGACACATCTTCACCGGATTCCGCAATTTTATTTCTTCCTCCCTTGAAATCAGATTTTCTTCCTGGATCATTTCCTCCTCCTTTAGCAACATTATGGATGACCAATGTTGTGGACTCTCCAAAATGATGTCGCACCCATGTCGGATCCTCCAAAAATATATTATTTTTGGAGGATCCGACACACACCAGACAACATTTTCGGAGAGTCCGAGCAACATAGCGTATAACACATTCTCTGTGCGTAGTACCCTACCAAAGACATCCTTAAGAGATGAAATTTCAGAGCTAGACAAGATTTGAGATTTAGCCGTCTCAAATTCAGAAGGGAGACCGGCTAAAAAGCTCATTTTGGCCATTTGCTCTCTCTGAGTCTGTTGCACCTTAATATCAGTACTGAACGACAGAAGCATATTAAATTCCTCAAAGGTGTTCTTAAAATCCATGAAATAAGAAGTGAGAGTTTTATCCCCTTTTTCAACACAATAAAACTTCTTGCACAAATCATAAATTCGAGACATATTCCCTTTCCCAGAATATCAGAACTCCAAATAGTCCATTAATTCTTTGACAAACTCACAATGAGTAGTCAAACCAACAACTTCACTATCAATAAAATTTCTAATTTGTAAAAATGACCTTGCATCATCTCTCATCATGTTTGCTTAGTTCCATCTGTAGGGGGTCTTGAACTAAATGGTCATCTTCCTCAACACTACGCAAATAAACTCTAATAGTCTTACTCCATTCTGAATAATTAGAACCATTTAGTTTATGTTCTGTAATTTTGGACATAGCAGGAGCAATGTCAATCATGGTAGTCTTGTTATCACCTATCTTTAAACAAACAAATTCTCTTAATAACCAACAGAATAATTAAAATGACAACCCAAAGTTATCTGAGAAGAAAATGACTGAACAAAAACGTAACACCAAACCAAGAAATACCAACCCACAAGACAAGCAAAAACAGATGGAAGTATATGGTCTTACAAACACTTTAGAATCCCAGAAACAAACCAAACAATATAAGAACTCAAATCTGACCAAAACTGGTTGTAATGCAATCTGGTCCGAGAATGTTTTTTCACAAAAACAAGGTTCTATGATCAAAAGATACCATGTAAAGATATGGCACTTGGGCGTAACTCAACTCCAAAAGCTAGCTCATGAGGGGAGGATTGCCCAAGTCCATATAAGGAGACCACCAGTCCATTCCCCAACCAATGTGTGACTCTAACCCACTCTAACCCCCCCCCCCCCCCCCCCC
>ML265426.1:79103-90133 GCA_005239495.1 Nicotiana undulata
AAGGGTGGCCCTAACCCCCTCCACCCCCCCCCCCCCCTCACCCAGACTACCAACTGGAGCGTGGACAATATATTACGGGGCCCAAACGGGAATGGACCTCTGGCTCTGATACCATGTAATAAACAAGGTATGGAAGAATCAAAGTTGGTATCTTTTTCCATGAAGTGATACATATATACACATGTACGTAGGATCCTAACTATGGAAAGAAGTAAAAGGACAACAACAACAACCCAGTTTAATCTTCCTAGTGGGGTATGAGGAGGGTAGAGTGTACGCAGACCTTACCCCTACCTTCAAGAAGGCAGAAAGGTTGTTTCCGATAGACCCTCGGCTCAGAAAAGCTAAAGGAAGGACAACAACAAGCACGTCAATCAGAAAATCGGAGCAAAAATACAAAACTAATAGTAGGTACGGTAATCAGAAAGCCGAAACGAAAGCAACAACAAGTAATAACAGAAGTCAAGGGATACAACAATACACCAACAGGAGAACACTCGGCTACCTACCCTAGCTCTTTACTTTAATTGTCAACCTCCATACCTTTCTATCCATGGTCATGTCCTCAGTAAGCTGGAGCAATGCCATATCCTGCCTAATCACCTCTCCCTAATACTTGTTCGGCCTGCCTCTACCTCTTCTCAGGCCCTCCAAGGCCAACCTCTTCCACTTCCTCACCGGAGCATCTGTGTCTCTCCTCATCATATGCCCGAACCATCTAAGTCTTGCCTCCCGCATCTTGTCCTACACAAATGCCACGCCCACCTCGTCCCGAATAACTTTATTTCTAATTCTATCTAACCTGGTATGTCCGCACATCCATCTCAACATCCTCATTTCAGCTGCCTTCATCTTATGGACATGGGAGTTCTTAACTTGCCAACACTCCGCCCTATACAACATAGCATAGCCAGTCTGACCACCGCTCTATAGAACTTACCTTTAAGTTTTTGTGGCACATTCTTATCACACAAAACACCAGAAACGAGCCTCCATTTCATCCACCCTGCCCCGATACGATGTGTAACATCCTCGCCGCTCTCCCCATTGCCTTGAATAATTGACCCAAGGTATTAAAAACTCTCTCTCTTAGGGATGACTTAAGAATCAAGCCTTACGTCTTCATCCACTACCTGAGACGACACACCACTGAACTTGCACTCCAAGTATTCCGTCTTAGTCCTGCTCAACTTGAAACCTTTTGACTCTAGAGTCTGCCTCCAAACCTCTAACCTCTCGTTAACATCGCCTCGCGTCTCCTCAACCAGTACAATGTCATCTGCAAATAACATGCACCACGACACCTTCCTTGAATGTGGCGCGTCAGAGCGTCGATCGCCAAGGCAAATAGAAATGGGCTGAGGGTTGACCCGCGGTGCAACCCCATCATAACTGGGGAGTGTTCCGAGTCCCCTCCCACGGTCCTCACTCGAGTTTTAGCTCCATCATACATGTCTTTCATAGCCCTTAATATATGTAACATGAACACCTCTAGCCTCCAAACATCTCCACGGAACCTTCCTCGACACTTTATCGTAAGCCTTCTCTAAGTCGATGAACACCATATGTAAATCCCTCTTCCTCTCCCTATACTGCTCCATCAACCTCCTATTAAGATGGATAACTTCCGTAGTCGAACGTCCCGACATAAATCCGAACTGGTTTTCAGAAATAGTCACGATCCTCCTCAACCTCACTCCATCACTTTCTCCAAGACTTTCATAGTATGACTTAGTAACTTGATGCCCGATAGTTGTTTGACCCGTGGTGCAACCCCATCATAACTGGGGAGTGTTCCGAGTCCCCTCCCACGGTCCTCACTCGAGTTTTAGCTCCATCATACGTCTTTCATAGCCCTTAATATATGTAACATGAACACCTCTAGCCTCCAAACATCTCCACGGAACCTTCCTCGACACTTTATCGTAAGCCTTCTCTAAGTCGATACCATATGTAAATCCCTCTTCCTCTCCCTATACTGCTCCATCAACCTCCTATTAAGATGGATAACTTCCGTAGTCGAACGTCCCGACATAAATCCGAACTGGTTTTCAGAAATAGTCACGATCCTCCTCAACCTCACTCCATCACTTTCTCCAAGACTTTCATAGTATGACTTAGTAACTTGATGCCCGATAGTTGTTGCAACTTTGGATATCACCCTTGTTCTTATATATCGGGACCATCATACTCCATCTCCATTCTTTGGGCATCTTCTTCGTCCTAAAAATGACATCAAATAACCCAGTGATCCACTCCAAGCCCGCCCTACCCATGCTCTTCCAAAATTCCACTGGGATCTCGTCTGGACCCATCGCTCTCCCCTGCTCATCTTATGCATAACCTCCTCAATTTCGTCGACTCTTATGCGCCTACAATACCCGAAGTCTCGACGACTCTCCGAGTGTTCCAAGTCACCTAGATCAATGTTCCGACCCCTCTCTTCGTTCAAGAGTTAATGAAAGTAAGTCTGCCATCTTCGGCGAATAAGTGCTTCGTCCAAACTCTGCCTTCCTTTTCCTTGATGCACTTCACTTGGTCTGTACAACTTCTTATCCCTTCCTTTGCCTCCAAGTTCTTCGTACCAGCGTTCAAATGTAGTAGCCCTGGCCGTTGTGACCACTAACTTTGCTTCCTTCTTAGCTATCTTATACCGCTCCCTATTCGTCCTCTTTTCCTCCTCGTCCATGCTCTCCAACGGCTGCAGATATGATGCTTTCTTGCCTTCCACTTTGCCTTGAACCTCAGTATTCCACCACCAATCCCCTTTGCGGCCACCAGACGAGCCCTTTGAAACCCCCAATATCTCTCTAGCAGCCTCTCTAATGCAATTCGCAGTCACGGCCCACATACAACTCGCATCCCCACTATTCCTCCAACTCCCACGGCCCCCAACTTATCCCCCAACTCCTGTGCCGTGTCTTTAGTCAAAGCTCCCCACTTGATCCTAGGTAGACCAAACACAACCCTCTTTTTCCGCTTCCTCATGATCTCCAAGTCCATGACCAGAAGCCTATGCTGAGTCGTGAAGTTCTCACTCGGGAGGACCTTGCAGTCTGTGCACAGGCATTTATTAGACTTCCTGAAGAGTAGATAATCAATCTGGGTCGTGGCCACCGAACTCTGACAGGTGACCAAGTGCTCATCCTTCTTCCGGAAACATGAGTTAGCTATCACCAAATCAAAAGCCTTAGCAAAATCAAACAGTGAAGTTCCACCTCCATTTCTATCTCCGAAACCAAAGCCGCCATGCACGTCATCGTAGCCCCCAGATGTCGCCCCAATATGGCTATTGAAATCCCCTCCTATGAAAAGCTTCTCAGTGTGCAGAATACCACGCACAACCTTATCCAAATGACCAAATCCTCCCAGAAACACCTTTTGACCTCATCGTCCAAACCTACTTGAGGTGCGTACGCACTAATCACATTTAAAATAAACCCCCCAACAACTAGCTTAATGCTCATTAGCCTGTCGTTCACCCTCCTAACCTCTACCACTAGCTCCCAAAGTTCATTATCAACCAAAATACCTGTTAGATAGTTATGTGTAAATAGTCCTAGTCCCATACGTAGTAGGACTAGGATATGTCCTAGTCCCATATGTAGCAGGAGTAGAATATGTAGTATATATAGGTCTCATTGTATCATTGTTAATAATTAGATTTTTCTTCCGTGCATTCTCACATGGTATTTGAGTTTCAGTGAGAAAATTATCGTTGTGCGTCATTCCAGCAACATCCGGGAAAAAATATCTCATCGGCGTACAATTTTCCGGCAACTTCGTCTTGTTCCCAGGGTTCATCACTGCTACAGTGGTACTGTGCATATACCAATACCACCACTAGATGCGACCAAACCCCAAAAATCCAGTCCCATAGGAAAAGAAAAGTCAGTCACCGTGCGTCTTTCCGGTTGTTGACTTAAGATTGATTTGTGCGAAAACCAACACTACTGTCTTGTTCGGGAAAGTCAAGCGACAAAACCTCCGTCAATCGCTCCGGCAAAAAGTCATGCGACTTGACGCGCCACCAGAATTAGGGTTCCGGCTAGCTGCAAAAACTTTTTCGCCGAGTGTGATCCATTCCGGCCACTTTTTGACAAAATTTCCTCAGGACAACTTGCTCGTCCAGTGATTCCGAGCCTACCCATATAAATTACATCAAATTCTGACAACTTTTAACTTTTTCCGGTGTGAACAGTGCCCCTTTTTCGGCGTGAACAGTGATTTCCCGGCGTAAATAGTAATGTCCAGAAAATTTGTGTTTCTGGTGGTGTTTTAGAACCTATTTTATAGTATGGAATTCGGCTTATAGTCTGTTTGGCCAAGCTTCTCAAGAGGCCAAAAGTGCTTTTTTTCCCAAAAGCAGTTTTTTCCCCTAACTTGAGGTGTTTGGCCAAGCTTTTTTGGGTAAAAAAAAGTGCTTTTGGGAAGAAGTAGAAGCTGTTTCTGAGAAACAGAAAAAAGTAGCTTCTTCCCAAAAGCAGAAGCAGAAGCAGTTTTGACTTTTCTATACCCTTAACAAAATATAGTATATACCAAAATAACCGTTAAACCTAATACGTAGGATATTAATGTATAAATGTTTCTTATTATTTTTAGGATAGCTTTCTAATATATAGTGACTTTAGTGGTGAATGCTTTTATATTTGTTGAATGTTTTTAATATATTTAACTTATATTAAAAGAATTAAGTACTTTTAAATTTTATTTTCATATTTTACTTAAATAAAATGAAAAGATTTAATTATTGCCTGTAATAACAAATTTTTGAGATTATTTATTTACTTATAATGTTAACTATTACGTAAATCTATTCATGTCCTTATTCGTAATTTGATACTTAAAAGCACTTTTTGAAAAGCTTGGCCAAACAAAAATTATTGCTCAAAAGTTCTTTTCAGAGTGATTAGCCTTACAAACTACTTGCACTTCTAAAAAAAAGCTGATTTCTCCAGCTTGACCAAACAAGACCAAACAGGCTATTAGTCTCACTATTTTTCAATTTTTCTAGCGACCTTTCGGCCAACTTCTGTTTATCAGCAACCACCTGGTTTTGTTGCTCAGGGGGAGTCTATGGGCTTGTATGTTGAGTGATCAACTTGCAGATATTTTTACCAAGTCTCTCACTGGTCCTCGTATTAGTTACATATGTAACAAGCTCGGTACATATGATTTGTATGCACCGGCTTGGGGAGATTGTTAGATAGTGTTAAATATGGCAAGAATTGATACTATGTAAAGATACACAAATCCCTATAATCACACAAATCCCTGTAATTAAGTAATTAGGAGATTTTGTAGGCTTGTAATTGTAGTCTTTCCTTATTTGTATTCCTGTCCTTTAAACCCAACAACTTGAGGGAATAATCAAGTACTTTATTCACCATCTTTCTTCTCTTCTTCTTTCTCATGGTATCAGAGCTAGGGTTTTTAGTCCCTGCTCCACCTCATTTTTCTTCCTTGAATTGAAAGACTATAGAAGAACCAGATCCTCCTTGGCCGACTCTTCAATTTTTCTCTATTTCTTCCCGCTTCTCTTGTTTTTTTGTAGTTACCCTCATCCACTACTTTCAGTAGTTCCTGTGTATTAAACACAACAATGGGAGATGGTAAAGCAGTTGAAAATCAAATTACTGGAAAGTCGATTTTTTCCTCCTCACCATCTCCAACAATTACTACTGTTAAGTTAGATGGTAGTGGAAATTATACCTCTTGGGCAGCTTCTGTACAACTGTGGTTTATAGGTCAAGGATATGAAGATCACTTGATCAAGAATTACACAGAGATTGGAGCATCTGATAGACCAACTTGGGTTAAAATAGATGCTCAATTATGCAGTCTTTTATGGAACTCTCTTGACAGTAAGTTACTTAATCTTTTTCAGTCATGTAAGACATGTTGCAGGGTTTGGAACAAGGCCAAAACCTTGTATACAAATGACATACAACTTATTTACAAGGTAGTTTCAGACATTGTCCACTTGCAACAGAATCAACAAGACATGGCAAGCTATCTTGGTCAGGTAGAATCCTTCAAGGATCAATTTGATTCTCTTATGCCTTTTACTGACAAGTTGGATGATCAGGAGAGACAGAGAGACATATTTTTTATGGTTCTAGCCTTGATTGGATTAAGATCTGGTCTCTCCTCAGTTCGAGACCAAATTCTTGCTAGCGCATCCGTTCCTACCCTGGAGGAAGTATCTGCCAGATTGTTGCGCATCACATCTACACCGGAGGTAAACTCATATGATACTTCTATAATGGCGGTACAAACTAACACTTTTCAAAATGGACCCAGAAAAGGAAAAGGGAAAAGCACTAAACATTGCACATACCGTGATAAGGGAGGACATACACGTGATGTTTGTTGGTCGCTACATGGTAAGCCTCCACGTCATAATGATCGTCCTCGACATGCAATCAATGTGGCTTACAGCGGAGATGGTATTCTACCTACACCAGATGTCAAAGATAGATCATCTCACTCTATCACTTTGACTGGAGCAAATTATAATGATTATCTTCAGTACCAGGCAACAAAGCAACAGTTATCTACCTCTTCTACAGCTTGCACAGTGCAACCTGGTAACTCTTTTGCCTATGTCGCACAGTCTTCCTTTCCTAGACCATGGATTCTTGACTCTGGTGCTACTGATCATATATCTGGTAACAAAAAATTTCTTTCTGTCCTTAACTCTCTGTCTATCTTTTCTACTATTACCTTAGCTAATGGATCAAAGACTGCTATCAAAGGAATAGGTGCAGCTCACCCTCTACCTTCTTTACCTTTAACGTCAGTTCTTTTTGCACCTGAATGTAATCTTATTTGCATTAGTAAATTAACCAAGAACCTCAAGTGTCTTGTAATCTTCTTTGAGGATGCTGTTTTTGTGCAGGACCGGAGTACGGGACAGGTGATTGGAAGAGGACATGAGTCACACGGTCTGTACAAACTATCTATTCCAAAACCACCCGTTGCTTTCACTTCCGCTATTTCCTCTGATTTGCTTCATAGTCAATTGGTACATCCAAGTCTTTCAAAGCTACAGAAGATGGTCCCTAGTCTATCTAGTTTATCTTTGTTAGAATGTGAGTCATGCCGGGAAACACACTCGGGCTTCTTTCCCAAAGCGTGTCAACAATAGGTCTTCCTCTATGTTTGAAGTTGTTCACTCGGACATATGGGGTCCAAGTCGTGTCAGTTCTTCACTAGGATTTCATTACTTTGTTACATTTATTGATGATTATTCTCGCTGCACTTGGTTATTTTTAATGAAAAACAGATCTGAATTGTTCTCTATTTTTCAGAACTTTTGTACTGAGATTCGCAATCAATTTGGTGTTTCCATAAAGAAATTAATCAGTGATAATGCCCGAGAGTACTTCTCTTCTTCTCTTTCTTCCTTCATGTCATCACAAGGTATATTACACTTGTCTTCTTGTGCACATACTCCACAACAAAATGGAGTTGCTGAACAAAAGAACAGACATCTCATTGAAACAGCTCGGACATTACTTATTCACAATCATATTCCTTTACGTTTTTGGGGTGATGCGGTTATTACTGCTTGTTATTTAATTAATCGTATGCCCTCCTCTGTTTTGCAATACAAGAGTCCACACTCGGTCCTTTATCCAGAACAACCTATGTTCCCACTTCCTCCACGTGTGTTTGGCTGTACTTGTTTTGTTCATGACCTTACCCCGGGAAAAGACAAACTTCAGCAAAAGGCTATCAAATGTGTCTTTTTAGGGTACTCTCGTCTACAAAAAGGATACAAATGCTTTGATCCCTCTAAAAATAGGTACTTAATCTCAGCAGATGTTACCTTTTTATAGACTTCCCCGTATTTTTCACCTAATTCATTAAATCAGAAGGCCATATTCAAAGTTCTTCCAGTTCCAACCTTTTCGCCTCCAACTCCAGCTCCACCACTCCAAGTCTATTCTAGACGCCCTCGACCTAATTCTCAACCCACTGATCCTACTCTAGTTGATGCTTCTAATCCTAATGCAGGTACACAAAGCCCACCGGGTGACTCATTGCCTTCTCCAGCCGTGTCTCATGCTTCGGTATGTCACTGATCTCCCCATTGCTCTTCGAAAAGGTACTAGAACTACTGCCAATCAAACTCCCACTTATACCTTTTTAAGTTATCATCGTTTATCACCTTCATATCATGCCTTTATTACTAGCTTATCCACTACCAAGGTTCCAAAGACTGTGGAAGAAGCAATGGCCCATCCAGGTTGGCGTCAGGCTATGATTGAAGAGATGACTGCCTTGCACGATAATGGTACTTGGGAGATAGTCGCTTTACCTAAAGGGAAAACCACAGTTGGTTGTCGATGGGTGTTTACAGTTAAGGTAGGTCCAAACGGAGCGGTTGATCGCCTTAAAGCAAGACTTGTTGCTAAAGGGTATACTCAGGTGTATGGCGTTGATTATGGTGATACTTTTTCACCAGTTGCAAAGATGGCATTTGTCCGTCTTCTTATCTCTTTGGCAACGATGAATCATTGGCCTCTTTTTCAGTTGGACATTAAGAATGCATTCCTTCATGGAGAACTTGTTGAAGAAGTATATATGGAGCAACCACCGGGGTTTGTTGCTCAGGGGGAGTCTTGATTAGTCTGTCGACTTCGTCGATCCCTTTATGGTCTCAAGCAGCCTCCTAGGGCATGGTTTGGCCGTTTCCGAACTGTTGTCCAACAATTTGGAATGACCCGAACAGAAGTTGATCATTCAGTATTCTATAGGCATTCATCTCATGGCAAATGTATCTTTCTAATTGTTTATGTTGATGATATTGTCATTACAGGTGATGATCATGAAGGTATTATCCAACTTAAGCAGCATCTTTCAAGTCAATTCCAGACTAAGGATCTGGGCAAACTAAAATATTTTCTAGGCATTGAGGTGGCACAATCCGGCAGCGGCATTGTCATCTCACGAAGGAAGTATGCCTAGACACTAGTATGTTGAACTGCAAACCTGTGGACAGTCCCATGGATCTAAATACTAAACTTGTTCCGGGACAAGGGAAGCCTCTAAAAGATCCAGGAAGATATCGGAGACTTGTTGGCAAACTCAACTATCTTACAATCACGAGACCTGATAGCTCATTTGCTGTAAGTGTGGTTAGCCAGTTTCTCCCGTCACCTTGTGACAGTCACTGGGATGTAGCAATTCGCATCCTAAGATATGTCAAAGGTTCTCCGGGACAAGGTTTATTGTATGAAAACAAGGGACATGCAGACATTGTTGGGTATTCTGATGCAGATTGGGCAGGTTCTCCCTCTGATAGACGGTCCACTTCAGGTTATTGTATTTTAATTGGAGGCAACCTAATATCCTGGAAAAGTAAAAAGCAAGATGTGGTGGCTAGGTCAAGTGCTGAGGCAGAATATCGGGCTATGGCATTTGCTACTTGCGAGCTTATATGGCTAAGGCAACTTCTACAAGACAAGCCGATGAAATTGATTTGTGATAATCAAGCCGCAATATATATCGCTTCAAATCCAGTATTTCATGAAAGAACGAAGCATATTGAAGTAGATTGTCGCTTCATTCGACAAAAGATTGAGTCCGGGTGTATTGTTACGAGTTTTGTCAACTCAAAAGACCAACTAGCAGATGTCCTCACAAAACCACTCCGAGGATCCAGAATAGGCGATATCTGTAGCAAGCTAGGAGCATATGACTTGTACGCTCCAACTTGAGGAGGAGTGTTAAATATGGCAAGAATTGATACTATGTAAAGATACACAAATCCCTATAATCACACAAATCAAGTAATTAGGAGATTTTGTAGGCTTGTAATTGTAGTCTTTCCTTATTTGTATTCCTGTCAAAGGTTATTTAAACCCAACAGCTTGAGGGAATAATCAAGTACTTTATTCACCATCTTTCTTCTCTTCTTCTTTCTCAGATAGTTATGTGTAAATAGTCCTAGTCCCATATGTAGTAGGTAGGAGTAGAATATCTCCTAGTCCCATATGTAGTAGGAGTAGAATATGTATTATATATATGACTCATTGTATCATTGTTAATAATTCGATTTTTCTCCCGTGCATTCTCACAATACCTACCCCGTTCTTGCCCCCCACGCATTCAGAGTACCAAAGCTCATACTCGTCTACATCCTGTGCCTTATCACCCACCGATCTAGTTTCTAGACAAAGACAAGCTATACTGATCTTCCTCTTATGGAGAATTTTCGCCAACTCTATAGACTTTCCCGTCAAAGTCCCTATGTTCCAAGACCCAACTCTCAACCTGGAGGCATCCTTACCACCCTTACCCCCTACTCTCCCACCCCCTTGAGAATTCCCCTAGAGGACATGACCGTACCCCACCATCGTTTAGTACAGCCACTATAATCTAACACACACAATTAATGAACTAGAATGATAATAGCAGTAATGAATGTGGGATTAAATACCCTAAAGGATGCTAAAAAGGTCAGCAAGCAAGCAAACAAATACAAGTGAGCTAAACAGATTAACTACAATTAGACAGATTAACTACAATTAGAGCACAACGAGTAATAGAACACGATAGGAACAAAGTAAAAGATGAATGGGATATCGAAAATGGAATGTACAAAACAAGAATACACTAGGGACAAAGCAACAAGTTTTAACCGAACGTATCGAAAATAAAATATAAAAAAACAAGAACACAGTAGGAACAAAACAACAGGTTCCAATAGAGTATATCGAAAATGGAATGTACAACAAAGATAAACAATTTAAATGACAAACAAAATATAACAAGGCAAGAAGATAGAAAGATAGAACCTGGATTGTAGCGAGTCGCTGCTGCCACTCCTTGCTGGTTCACGTCGGCGGTGGCCGGTGGAACACACACCCACCAGTGATGCCGAATCTGTCCGAAAACTGACTATGGTGGTGCTCACGGCGCTGGAAATCTGGGTCTCGCCAGAACACCCCCCCCCCCCCCCCCCCCCCCCAAACAAAAAAAAAGAGAAAAGAAAAAAAGCGGGGGGGGGGGGAGGGGGG
>ML265427.1:0-35170 GCA_005239495.1 Nicotiana undulata
GGAATAGCATAGGAAGTTCCATCATAACTCCTGAACCACTAACAGGGTGAACACTTCATCACACATGCTTGCTTCAATTCATGAGAACCATAACAACACACAAGTGAGCTCTCACAATCGCAATACATGCCAATCCTTAAGTAGTGGTCTGAACCACCATAACCCTTCCGGGACCCGCCTACACCTGACAGGCCATACCACTTGAATGCTTCCAACTGAAATCTATTACGACGGCCAATAGGCCCCACACATATCTGCACAGACCGTACACGTACTCAATCATGCCGAAGGAACTGATCACTGCCGTACTTGTGCCATTTCAACCATGGCTAACCAATCTATCTTCTTTTAATCATCTTTAGTTTCCCCAAAGGTAATAGTAACTTCCTTCAACTCATAGCAGCTCAACCCTCACTCATCCCGAGTGACCTTGATTCACGAGACCATGCTACCTAAATTCCGCAACCCATCTTACAACCTCCTGATAATCTTTCTACAACCCGGAGTCTATTTCTCTCACTCCTCTGATACTATCCTGCATGCTGAAAGTAACATAGAACGCTTCAATCATCTTTCCCTTTTCTCAGGAATTACGCTGCAAAAGCCCGATTCTTAATCATATTACTGCTTGAAACCTTTAAACACCGCATCCCTAATCCTCCGAATTTACTAGGATCATTGCTGCGAGCCACCCACTCTGACTGGCCCCGAATACCATCAACTCCAAGGCTCTTCTAGCATCTGAACATCCTTTCAATGGAATACATGACTGAGTCACTGCCCTTACAACTTGCCGATATGCCGACGAATCCACAACCCTATGAGAACACGATCCTACGACCGAACTGCAGGAGGTGGGACTCCCCTACTTAGCCCGAAGCTACTCCTTACCTCACTCTAGACCCATGCTGGAATCCTTTCTCCCTTGCTAGCATGATCTTGCTCAACCAATCCGTTAGCCCTTCCGAATTTTTCCTATTAGCATTCCCCAAATACCCAAAAATCCCTAGCATCATTCGCACATTATGCCTCCTATCGAATCGTCGCTATGATTCCTTACAGAGAACTAACTAACAATACCACCGCTAACCTATACCCAGAAATACCCACTAACCTATTCCTAGGAATACCTGCTAACCTATACCTAGAAATAACCCACCTGCAGAAATCACCAACTGACACCGTCCAACAATATTGCATTACACACCCTTTACGACATCAATACCCCACCCTAAGCCTGTTCTCATTCACCAACCTTGCCTGCCTTCCTGCTCCTCCTGGACATCTACTAGTTGCTCCACCACATCTTCCGATCCACTACAGCTCTCCAATCACTCCAACTTTCCCTTAAGATAGGCAGTCGTCCTACCACTGACCTCATGCTACGCCGACACTCTTCCACTTGTTAAACTCTTTCCTTTAAGCAACTAGCGACTTCCGTTCCTTCCACCTGGCCTTTCAGAAATTTAGCCGCCATCTGACACGTCTCTCGTGACTTCCTTCTTCACATGCTTCTCGCTGCAACCTCAATGCAATATCATTTCTCGTAGCTCTTAAACCCGCAGATCACCACTACTTAGACTCATCAAAGATCATCTTCCTTGAGCTGTCTTCCTAAAAGTAACTATTATATTCCGAACCACCACACACCACGATCTCTGACATCCATTCCTTCAATACTGCTTCACAACACTTCAACCCAATGCAACTGAAGAACCATAACACCGACAAACTTAACGCATCACATTCGATCAATGACGACAATATTACATCACGGGTGAGTATTCCACCTCACTAGAAACCACAAATTCTTGCTACTTTATCAATCCCAACCGGAACTTTTCATAGTCCACATTCCTTTCCTTCGCTGGAACTAAAATACTGAACTCTCAAAATCGCCCCCTAAGAAGACCTCCCTTCAAGCCATTCATCACCCCAACACACGGGCAATCATTCTATCAACATATCAATACCGCGCGATAACCAATCGAAAACACCATAACAATCTGAGCACATCCTCAAAGTTCTCAGAAACATAACCACTGAACTGAAGCAACATAATATTCTTCTTGCAGGGCAACAATAACAGCTCCAAACGAATACGCACGGAAGACTTCACGCACCATATCTGCAACATCATCACAACTCCTCAAATTCCCGATTCATAACAAGCGCTTTGCGACGCGTAAGATTGAGTAGGAAGAAACATAGGCATAAGCCTCAAAGGAATCAAATCGCACGATGAGGAACCAAGAAGGGAAGTACTCCTAACAGCCCTGTAGCCTCTCGAAGATAAGTACAGACGTCTTCGTACCGATCCGCAAGACTCTACTAGACTTGCTCATGACTCGTGAAACCTAGGGGAACCTAGAGCTCTGATACCACGTTGTCACGACCCAAAACCTATGGGTTGTGATGGCGCCGGACACCACCGTCAGGCAAGCCAACCCCTTGATCAGTTGAAATACCTTCCTGTTTAACAATTTCGAAATCGTTGCCTTTATTGCATTTCATAATCAAATAAATAATTTTTTGTAAATTAAACACGACAGGAAATCCATTTAATTCAATAAAACAAGACTCAACACATCCCCAGAACCCGGTGACATAAGTACATGAGCAGTTTCTAAGAATTTATACAATTATACAGCTCTTGTCCGAGAAATAAATGGGACAAAGGCAATAGAGATACAATGTAAATGTATAGAAAGAAGGAGACTCTGTCAACTGCGGAACGCCTCCGGATGAATGCAGCCCGAGTAAGTCTCCAAATCAATCGCTGAACTATGAAGATACCTGTGCAACAAAATGCACAGAAAGNAGATACTCACCAAGGTCCAGCAATATAATATAAAATGAGATATGGCTAAAGCAGTAGGCATGGGAAGCAGAAATCAACAAGTACATAAGCAAATAATGTAATCCAAGTAACAACAGAAAATGAACTGCAAGTGCCAAATCCTCCGTTTAAGGAATACCTGTCAATCCTACTATAAGTGACTCAGACTCAAGTGATAATACAATACCAGAACAAGACCACCGGCCGGAGTCATAAAAGTGGTCATAAGGACTGAGGTGATAAGCTACCCACGATCGCGAATCATACCTGCGACTCGTGTGCTGACTCGATAATGATAAGCTACCCACGATCGCGAATCATACCTGCGACTCGTGTGCTGACTCGATAATGATAAGCTCCCCACGATCACGCATCATACCCGCGACTCGTGTGCTGACTTGATAATGATAAGCTACCCACGATCGCGAATCTTACCTGCGACTCGTGTGCTGACTCGATAATGATAAGCTACCCACGATCGTGAATCTTACCTACGACTCGTGTGCTCGATAATGATAAGCTACCCACGATCGCGAATCTTACCTGCGACTCGTGTGCTGACTCGATAATGATAAGCTACCCACGATCGCGAATCTTACCTGCGACTCGTGTGCTGACTCGATAATGATAAGATCCCCACAATCGCAAATCTTACCTGCGACTCGTGTGCTGACTCGATAATGATAAGTGCATATTCATATATATAGGTTTATACGTATACCGACTCAACAGTGAACCCAATAGGACCGTGCCAATACCACTGTAGCCAACTGGTATTGAATTCATAATATTTCACCTTTCCATGTCATCTCAACAACAATCACAACTTACATTACATACAAAGTACAAATAAGGAACATAAAGGCATGCTCGTGAGTCCTAAAGCTACCCGACATAGCAATATAGTCTCCATGTACGAACTCTCATCACTTGGTACGTACGTGGCCCCCACAACATGTATACATAACAAATTAGGAACCTATGGGGACATTTCCCCCTTACAAGGTTGGAAAGGAGACTCACCTCGCTTCGAAGATTTATCACCGATTTCCAAGCCTCTACGACGACTTCAATGGATGGGCAACGCTCCTAAACTATCCAAATAACGATAATTCAATGAAAATATACTCAATAGATCATAACAAATTCAAATTACAGAGTTCCTCAACCCGACTCAATGGGATGACCAAAATGCCCTCGGGCCCACGTGCCCGGACTTTGAAATTTCTTAAAGAAAATCTCTACCCGAAGCTTTACTAATTCAATTACACAATTTACTCCAAAATTTATGCTCAATTCGTGACAGAAATCACATTTATGAAATTCTAGGTTTCTTCCAAAATCCCAATTTTTTCCCCACAATTTTTCATGTTTAATCTCATGTATAAACCTTGACTTAACTTGGAAATGAGAAGGAACCACTTACCTGTTGATGCTTGATGAAAATCACCCTTTGAAATCCTCCAAAATCGCCCCAACCAAGTGAAGAAATGAAGAAAAATAAGCTAAACCCGCTAAAATATCATTCTGCCCAGGTATTTACTCATCGATATCGCGGAAAATTCTTTGCGATCGCGGAGAACAATTTTCCAGCCCAAAAGTTTCTCTTCGCGATCGCGGAAAGAGCTTCGCGATCGCGGAGAACAATTGCCCAGCCTGCCCAGGCAGCCTCCAGTAGAATAGTCATAACTTGTTGCACACAACTCCAAATGACAAATGGTTAAATGTTCTAAGAACTAGACTCAAATATCTACAACTTCCATGTGTTGTTCATCTCCCAATTCATTATATATTTCTAGATATAATCTGGAATAGTCAGCCATGGGCAACACAACTTTCTTCTTCATCTTCCCGGACACCCTGTAGTGTAACAGCCATATCTCTTTGTACACAAATCCAAATGATGAATGGTTTACTTTTATAGAAACTAGACACAAAGGAATACAACGTTCATTTTTATACCATCTCCAAGTTCCTTATAGATTGTGAGATATGAGCCTCCGAAGTCGAGTTAGTGCAGCAGAACATTTACTCTACGCGATCGCGAAAGGCTTTCCGCGATCGCGATTCACTGGCCCATTTCTCACATTTTACTCACCGCGATCGCGACCAATTGCCTGCGATCGCGTAGAACACTGCTGTAGCCGAAAACCAGCAGTTATAAATGGTCTAGAAATGGTCCGAAACCACCCCGAAACTCACTCGAGCCCCTCGGGACCCCGTTCAAACGTACCAACAAGTCTGGAAACATATCACGGACTTAGTCGAGGCCTCAAATCACATCAAACAACGCCGAGAACACGAATCGTGCAAGAATTCAACTTTATGAACTTTGAAATTTGTAACTTTCATATCCGATGCCGAAACCTATCAAATCACGTCCGATTGACCCCAAATTTTGCACACAAGTCACATTCAACATTACAGACCTACTCCAACTTTTGGAATCGCATTCCGACCCCGATATCAAATTTCCACTTCCGGTCGGATTTTCTCAAAAACCTTCAAATTTCTATCTTTAGCCAAATGGCTTCAAGATGATCTCCGGACATCCGAATTCACTTCCGATCGCGCTCCCAACCTCAGAATCACCATACAGAGCTATTCACGGACTCGGAATCCCAAACGGACGTTAATATCATTGAAATGCGCTTCAAGCAAAACTTAGGAAATTTCTTCAAAAATGCTGATATCCACAATATACGCCGGAACGCTCCCGGGTTATCAAAAACCCGATCCGGACATACGCCCAAGTCCGAAATCATCATACGAACCTGATGGAACCTTCAGATCCTGAATTCGAGGTCGTTCACTCCAAACCCCAGTCTTACTCAATTTCTTCAACTTAAGGCTTCTGAAATGAGAATTTTCCTTTCAATTTAACTCCGAACCTCCTGAATTTCAACTCTGACCATACAAACAAGTCACAATACCCGAAATGAAGCTGTTCATGACTCCCAACTGCTGAACAACGTGCTGCATCTCAAAACAACCGGTCGGGTCGTTACATGGACCTTCTCCAAAGAGTTACAGAGGTCTTCCTGGGATTGAGTGAGCGATTGAACAAGTTCACCAAAGTACTCCTCCTTCTGGTCCAACAAGTCCTTTAGGCTCCTAATCTCCTCAGAGGCACGGGAAAGCCGCTCTGCAAATGAAGAATCTAACACATTCTTATCTTTGCCTGCCTGGTTCGAAGACGCCTTTCAACGGCCAGTTCTACTGCAACAACTCTAACACGCTGCTCCAAGGTACATTTTTCTTCCTCAATTGCCTCCATGTCTAGCTGCAAAATCTTGTACTGCTCCTTCCAATTGATAGCCTCGGTTTGGAAATCCTTTGCTGCTTGCTCCATCTGAACGACCCTCTTCATTAACTTTGTGCCTAAAAGATTGATCTACATAAAAAAAAAGATAAGTTAGATACGATTAAAACATATGTAAGTATGTATGAAAAGCAAGCTTTACCTTTAGGGACGAGTGCACAATCTCGTTCATCCAAGTCAGGGTACTATGGATTTCCAGCTTAGACCTTTCAGTCGGGCCTATCAATGGCTTTAACCATACATCAGACTGGCCCAACTCTTTCAAGAGGCTGCCCGCTGCTGGAACCCCCCCTGCATCATCTCCCCCCTGCTGGAAGACCTTACTTCTACAGTAGAAGGCATGGAAGCGGGGACAGATGAAGGAGCCACAAGCAGAGTAGGCGGAAGAGCAAAAATAGCCACGAGAGAAGAAGCAACAACATGAGCAGGAATAGCCATGGGAGCAGAAACAATAACAGGAGCAACTGAAGGGAATTCTTTAGGAGTAGGAGGAGAGAAAACAGCAAGAGGGGTTTCATCAGAAATGGTACCCAAACCTTCAGTGAACAGGAGATCAACAGATTCACAAACACGAGAGGGAGTCGCATCATCAGGGGAAGAAAGTTCAGATTCAGGCACGAGAGGGTAAAAAATAGGTGCAGATTCATCGTCAGAGACCACCTTCGTCCTACGTGACTTGTGGACTAGCGAACCCTCCTGTAAGGTCTTGGACCCACTTGCTTTTCTTTTCGATGATGAAGAACTAGCAATGATCTCCTGGGCCTTTGCCAGGGACAACTTTGAAGCGGAAACAGCCGCAACAGAAATACCACGAGCAGAAAACCCTACCAAATGAAAGGGGTCATGTAAAACTTAGAAGAAGAAAGAAGTAAAAACAAAAATCTTTGCTCACCATGGGTCTTAACCTTCCAGCCAAACCTCCCAGAGAGGTATTTCCATGAACGTTCTTCTAATGGAGCAATCAACAAGATTGTTTCTACCCAATCTGGAAAACCGGAGACATTCTCAACTGTTCCCATCATTGCTGCAAAGAAAAAGAAAACAATTACGGTATTGATAAAGTATCAAAAGCAAAGGAAAGGAAGGTGAGCAAAGTTGTACTCACGTGCAAGATTCCACTTCTCAGGGAAGAGGACATTTTCTTCACCTACTAAAGCTACAGTAGGGACACAAACATATCGAAGGTACCACCCTCGGTCTTTATCATCATCAGGAGTAACTAACACTCTTTTACTCCTCGCCGTAAGAGTAAACACTCCTTGGCGGAACAACATCGGAGAATAAAGGTGAATAAGATGATGAAAAGTGAAAGGTACAGAAGCTAAAATGGCCAAATACCTAAGGCACGCGACAACTCGCCAAACAAGAGGACCGACTTGTCCCAAACAAATTTTGAAGAATCGACAAAACTCAATAACAACAGGGTCGATAGGAGGCTTGAATCCTAACGTGAAAGGGTAAGTATAAACATAAGAATACCCGATCTTGTAAGAGGTTATTCTTTGGTTATTTCCAGGAACAATAACAGGAAGATCAGGCTTCCAAGAACAATCCCTGTGTATAAGAGGCACCAAGCCCTCTGTTATCTGAGTAGGATAAAGTTCGGCACTGTCATGCGAAGACATTGAAGAAAGCGGTTCGCTCATGGCCTGACTATCCTTGGAAAAAGAAAACTCCGCAGGGATAATTTCATCGACCCTCGGCTTGCGAAACGGTTCACTATGTCCTCTACTCTTTGACAAAGATCTCGAAGCCCTAGCCCCTGAAGAAGATAAAGAAACATAAGACCTAGAAGAAGATGGGGGAGTAACATAAGAAGAAGAAGCACCCCTGGAAGGGTTAGAACCTAAACTCCTAAGCCTACCACCTCTCCTACTCCGAGTTGGAGCAGAAAAGGGAGTCAGTTCATCAACATTAACGATTTTCTTAGATTGCTAGTGTGAAGAAGACATATTTATGAAGAATGAAGAATTTACAAATAAATAAAGAAGGTCGGAAGTTTTTCGTGAAAGTAAAGAAAGGAAAAGGGGTATTTATACTCAAAGGCAACCGTCAAAAAATAAAAAAAATAGTGATGTGAAAGTCATAATTGAAGATGTCACTTCGTGACTGATGCAGCCGCAAAAGCCCTAAAAGGCGCTGAGTAATTGCAGGACCAACCTGGGAATGCCACGTGGCACGTGACAAGCGACGCCTACGTTCATAGATGGATGCATTGTTACGAGTGAAGCGGCGGCAAAATATTCCCGCCATAAATAAGTATCCACTTACCAAATATTAATCGATAAATAAATGGTAAGTAGGGGGACTACCTGTATTGGTAAAAAAGGTTCACACGTGGAATAATCGTGATGACTCAGCAATCTATGTGGAACAATGAGAACATGACAACTGGACGGGACTTTATGAAGAGGTACGAAACAAAGAGGCACGGAACAACATATCCACGGGGTAATCAGATACGGGAATCTCAACCTAATCGAGAAGATGAAGAGACACAGTCAAAAAGAATCAGGGCAAGATACAGGGCAGATTCAGAGATCTTCAATTAATGAGCCAAACGTTACATAACATTTACGCGACATTTATAGTTAATCATTGTAACGATACATTAATGCCATTATTAGTCATTAATTCTCAATCACTGAAAATGGTAGACATTATATTAAGAAATTCCCTATATAAGGGAGTAAAATATAACTTGTAAAGACACGTTCAAACAGCTATTGCAATATACTTACTTTTTACGCATCTTACTGCTTTCTATTTACAAGTTTACTTGTAATTATTAGTATATCCTTTGGTTATCAGAAACCTGTATTCTTCTTAAATTAGCTTTGGCAGAGAATCTAATTCTTTGGTTAAACAACATGAGCTTGAGGGTTGACTTTTCGAACAGAGTTGAGAATCGTTATAATTTGTTAAATTATACGCATTGGAGTGTATTTTGGTTGATTTGTACATTGTTTGACAAGTTTCGAATCGTTTGGCTTTGAATTGAAGAGTTAGAGAGACATTGGAGCAGGTTATAGAACTTAGGAGCAAGGTAAGTCTCTTGTCTGACATTGTGAGGGGGAAACTACCCCTAAGTGATGTAATTGATATGTGCTACTAGTTGTGGGATCTACGTACCCACGAGGTGACGAGAGACCGTACATAACTTAAGCATGTTTATGTCCGGGTAGACTTAGGATTATCATGTAATATTTGAATTATTTGAACTCATTCTTATGGCTTAATTAATTAAATTTATAATTGAAATTGATTTATAAATATATACATATATTAGGGCGAGCCTTATCACCTTGAGTTGTTGGCAAGTTATTTGAGAAATGGTAAAGGTTATATTCACTTTGTGCTCATGTACTATATTGTAAGTACGTGTCTCGTAATTCGATGATTTCATTCCTTCTTATGTAGGGGGCCGAGTGCCTTGACAATATAATAGATGCATCTATGGTTCGTACCGCTTGATCCTCGGTAGTGTACACATTCTTCTAGATCGGGCCGAGCGACCTCAACATAATAGTGCGTTATATCGCTGGCCGTCCGAATATTCACGAGATTATCTTTCCAATGATGCCTAGAATTTGATATTGTATTCCTTATCCGTTTGATACTGGCACTATATACATCTAAGTTGCTGGGTAGAATACAAGACTGAGAAATTCATACTTCAAAAGAAATATTTGGGAGAAGATGTAACTTATAGATTCACCCTATTATTTATGTAGGCTTCATATATGCTTATGATTCATCATATTGCTTTAATGGACCTCTAGTAAGTGTGGATGTCAACCCCTCATCACTAGTTCTCCCAGATTTGTCTAGATACTTACTGGGTACGCGCTGATTTACGTACTCATGCTACACTTTTGCTCTAAATCTGCAGGATCTGCCAGGTTCAATTGGGGGTCATCTTGGCGCTTAGGCGCAACTGCTGAGAAGACTTTATGGTGAGCTGCATTCCAGACTACGTATCGCAGCCCACAGAGTATCCATCGTACTATGTACTTTATCCTGTCTTATTTACATTCCGGACATATGTTGTATTATTATTGTATTTCTTAGTAAATGCTCATGCACTTATGACACCGAATTGTGGGATGTTCTAGAGGTTGTTTTGGTTTGCCTAACCTCGTTGCACTTTTACTTGTATAATATTTAAATTGTATTTATCTACAACATTAACGCATTTACGCCTCCACCTAACAAGATTCATGATTTTAAAAATAATAAAATGAATAACTAAATCATGAATCTTGTTAGGTGGATTTTGGATCGTGACGCTTTTCTTCCTCATTAATCTTGTTAGTATCTGAAGTGAATCCAATCAATTATGTATGATACTAATGATGCTTTATGTAGCGGAGGTAATTCCAACCCCATACTTTGAAGTTTGAAGTAAACAAACTACTACTATAACATTTTGCGATTTTTACATCTCTATACTACATATAAAACTTTATTACCCTTCTTATTCAAGTTTTAACTTAATTACATGTCCATATACAATTTAACAATTCTATACAAATTAGTTTTAAACGAGTATTCCTTTAAATTTAGGAATTGAATAAGGAATTAGTTATTTCCCATCCCTGGTCTCCCCCCCCCCTCCCGTCTCTCTCTGTCTCTTTAACTCTCATTCTCTGTTCTTTTTCCAATTTTTCTTTCACTGATGTTACCTACTTTTTATCCTTTCATGTTGTATATATTTTGAATGGAATTCATCAATTAATTTCAATTGTTTTACTATAGAGTTTTAACTTTGCAATTTTCTTTTCATGTTGCACAATTTTTTGAAGGTGTTTGACTCTCCACCATTGACAGCCATTAAAAAACTTTCAAGCTTTGTAATCGAATTTGGATTTTCAAAAATCATTATTGGTTTAGATTGGGTGTTGTTGCAAACAATAGAGAATATTGTTTGAAGTTTATATCTCAATTTTGAGGGTGTTTGGTGAAGATTAGACTTGATTTTGCTGAATTTCAGATTGAAGAAGAAGAAGAAGAAGAAGAAGAAGAAGAAGAAGAAAAAGAAGAAGAACACATGACATATAATATACTTACAAAATTGTAGAAAAGTTATATTATAATTATATGTAAATTGTATTCTGTTGAGTGATACGTATTTTTTTATTTGAATGTTGTATGAAAGTTGAAAAATAGTTATATAATGTATGAATTCTTATATGAAAATTTGTATTTAAGTTATCAATACTATCTTCTTACATAAAGTTGTTGCTATGTATCAAAATTGTATTAAGAGAGTAAGTTTTGATTGAAATTTTAGAGAGGAAGAAGCACGCACCACATACAAAATATATACAAATTAGATACACAATATACAAAATACATATTATATAAAATTTGTATGAAAATTAAATTTAAGTTGTATGATATGTAGTTGTATTTAACTGGGTAAGAATGATGTGTAGATAAGTTGTAAATAAATTGTATATTGTATAATTAGTTCTATGGAATTTATGTTTAGTCTGTATGTTGTTGTAAATGTAGTAAATTTGTAGTAAATATATTTGTAATTTGTATGTATTGTACCATAAATTATTGTTTCTTACTCGATTTGTTAAAAAGAAAGAACGAATTCCAAATCGACTCATGTACACTGATTCATGTTTATTTGAACTGAAAAATTAATGATTCAATTTCGCAGATTGCTTGGCCACCCTATAGCAACCTTAGCAATGACCATAAAAGAGTGAAAATTTAATGATCTAAAAATTAAACGTGTTTACACGCTGATTCTTAGTATTTCTTATAATTTTCATAAGCTACATAACTAAAGTTATTTGTTGAACAAACTTGGTCTTATCTTCCCAGATTGACAAATCTTTTCATGTCTATGTCCTTTATTTGTCAAAAAAGCCTACACATTCTCCCATTAGCTTTGTTAATTCCAACAAATGTAAAGTTGGAAATTTTGATATGTAGGTATTATGAAATTCTCATTGAGTTTCATCAAAATTGTCACGATCCAAAATTAACCGTCATGATAGCGCCTATCGTGAAACTAGGCAAGCCAATTACTCAACCTTTTCTCAACAAACCAAAAGCTTTGATAAGTATTGGAAGCCGTTAATATTTAAAGAAAACTTTTTTAAAATAGAAATAAATACGCAACTCAATATAATCTCTCCCAAAACCAGGGTGTCACCAAGTACATGAGCATCTACAACGGAATATAGTGTAATACAATGTCTAAAGAGTAAAAACTAACATACGAGTAAAGATAACGAAGAAAGTTCAGGTTCTGCAAACGTCATGCAGCTACCTCGATAGTCTCCCGAGATCTTGACTTCACACTCAGCCACCACTGTAATTATAAGCACCTGGATCTGCACACGAGGTGCAGGGGGTAGCGTGAGTACAACCCAACTCAGTAAATAAAAATACTTAATAAGGAACTAAAGATAGTGACGAGCTACACAGTTATAATTCATTTTCAATCATCTCAACAAGGAAACGTAGACATGCTTTCAAATCCGGCAATTTAAGTAAAATCAGTTTATAAATGCCGAGTTCAAGTAAATCCAGAGATAATATCTCTCAGAAGTTTCAAAACAGTGTTATATGGCGGCTATGTGCAACAACAATGATATCAAATGTAGTCTCTCATAGAAACAGTCACTCAGTCCTCCTATTCACTCAAACCTCACAGTCACTCATTCCACTCAGTCACTCAATCCTCACAGTCACTCATTCCTCTCAGCCGCTTGTCACTCGGCACTCTCACTCAGTGGGTATCCGATGTAATGATCCGATCGGTTGTTTTGAGGATTTAAGCTCCATTCGGTGGTGTAAGGTCTTGAACAACTTCACATTGTGTATATCGACCTGCGTGCATGGTTGGATTCAGTTACCGGATGATCTGGAGTCGAATTGGAAGAAGGGTTGTAAATTTTGAAACTTAAGCGGTGAGATTTGACCGGAGATTTGACTTTTGTGTAAACGGTCTCGGAATGAGTTTTGGGTAATGTCAACTGATTCGTATGGTGATTTTAGCCTTAGGCGCGTGTCCGAAATTAGTTTTAGAGGTCTGTAGAGTAATTTGAGGTAATTCAGTGAAAGTTATAAAATTTGAAGTTTCGAAATGGAGAAGTTTGACCACAGTTGAATTTTTGGAATATCGGGGTCGAAATGCGATTACGAGAGTTAGGGTAGCTCCGAGATATCAATAAGGACTTGTCTGCAAATTGCTACATTCCAAGTTGAATTGATAGGTTTCAGCACAATATTAGAAGTTTAAAGATTCGAAAGTTAATATGTTCGTGTTTTTGGTTTGATTCGTCGTTTCAGCATTTTTAAATGTGATTCAAAACCTCAAGCGAGTCCATGTTAGGTTATATGACTTGTTCGGGTGTTTAGACGGGGTCTCGGGGGCCTCGGGTGCGTTTCGGATGGGCGTCGGGGCATTTTCCCCTATGTTTGAACTACTGTTCCGTCTTCTGGTTTTCCTTCTATGCGATCGCATAGTTACAAACGCGATCGCAAAGGTATGCTTCTTCTTTCTCTTCGCGTTCACATATTTCAAGCCCGCATTCGCATAGTTATATTTCCGCCTCCTCCGCGTTCGCATGGCCCATCTACGCGTTCGCATAGCCCAGCCATACCAGCTGGTGATCTGCCCTTTTCCCTTCTGCGATCACATTCTTATGTTCGCGAACACATTGTGCACTTTTGGGCATTGGTAGTTCCTTCTTCGCGATCACATGTAATATTCCGCGATCGTGTAGCACATTTTGGCCAGTAACTATTTTCCTCTACGCGATCGCATGTAATTTCTTGTAATGGCGATGTATAAATATCTGGGCAGGCAGAATATATCCCAAAATCAAGGGTTAGGCCATTTTTATCACATTTTGACTTCTAGAGCTCGTTTCTTGGCGATGTTTGGTGGGTTTTCTACGAAATTCGATTGGGTAAGTGTTCTTCAACTAGAATAAAATGTATTTCATGAATTAGTCCTTATTTTTATCATTTAAATTGTGTTTATGTTAGGGAAAATGTTGGTTTTAAAGAAAACTCCTAAAATGAAAAATCGTGATTTGAGGGACCAAATGGTATCAGAATTTGATAAATTTTGTATGGTGGAACTCGTATCGGAATGGATATTCGGTTTTTATAAAATTTGTCGGGTTTCGAGGTACGAGCCTAGTTGTCGACCTTTGGATCAATATTTAGATTCTTGAAAATATTGAAACTTTATTATCCGGAATAGTTCTTTACAATTTTTATGTGTGTTTTGAAGTTGTGCTAGTTGATTTTGAGCCGCCTGGAAGTCTTTTCGCCCGAGAAGTCCATTTTAGAGTACTGGGTTGTCGTCTTCGATGTAAGTATCTTGCCTAACCTTGTGTGGAGGAACTACCCTTTAGGATTTGAGTTTTCTATGTTGATTGTAGCCCGTGTACACGAGGTGACGAGTGCGTACTCGGGATTATTTGTATGAAGTTGGCCTTTTTGGGTTCTTAGGTCCTTATATTCCCTGTGTATGAATTTGTAATTGTTATGACTGAGTTTCTGATTGCTAGTTTCATCTCTTCTTGCGCAAATTAGAATTACTTGCTTTTATATTCCCTTTATTGCCGGTTTGATCTTAATTGATTTAATTGAAGAATTTACCTCTTCTATCATCATGCTATATTTTTCTTCATAAATTGCCTATTTATATTAACTTAGTAGTATTATCTCGCCCAATAATTGTTTCGCAGTAATTGGAGTTATTATTATCTTTGCAGCTTACCCTTTTACCTGAATTGTTGATAAACCTCTCGTGGTTGCCCAACCTTAAAATGATAATTCGGATAATCTATACCTTAGCTTGAGAGAAGGGATGTTGTGTCTTATTTTCTACGTGTTAGTGTTGTGATTGATGTATAAGTGCGGTGACGAGTATCTATGTGTTGGTGTCAAGCATACCCGTGAGTCGTATATTGTGGATGATATGGTATTTCATTAAGCTCTACTAAGGCTTAACTTGATGATTATACGTGTTGATGGTATTTTCTTGGTATTGCCTATTGCTGAGTATTGATTCAAGTTAAGATTTTTTTCGTGAAGCTAATTAATTAAGCAAGATTGGTTATAGTTGTTTCCCTTGCCGGGATGATATTGTTTTCATTGTTGACTCCATTGTCGGAACGATATTGTTTTCATTGTTGACTCCTTTGCCGGGACAATATGGTTTCTGTTATTGTTTATGCTGTTGATTACCTTGTCGGAATGCTATCATTTCATTTATTTGGGTGAGGAAGAGTGTAAAAGCACGAAGGGTGATGCCGTGCGTGATATTGCGAGTGAGTGTTAAAGAACGAAGGGTGATGCTGTGCCAATATTGTGAGTGTTAATGCACGAAGGGTGATGCCGCGCCATATTATTGAAATTAAAATCACGAAGGGTGATGCCGTGCCATATTATTGAAATTAAAAGCACGAAGGGTGATGACGTGTCATGACTATGAGAGAGTAAAAGCACGAAGGGTGACGTCGTGCCATATTATTGAGAGTAAAAACACGAAGGGTGATGCCGTGCGTGATATTGTGAGCGAGTTTTAATGCACGAAGGGTGATGACGTGCAATATTATTATGAGTTAATGGAACGAAGGGTGTTTCCTTGCAGTTGAGGACGAGGGTCATGCATTATGATGTGATAATTGTTTCCCCGTGTATACGTCGTGCCCTTACTTTGAGCTGTTATTGTTGTAGTTACATATTTTGTGTGACTTATTGTTACTATCTTGTACTTAACCTTTATCTCAATTGTTGTTTCACTGTCCATGTCTTTTACTTGCTTAATTTATGTGTCGTATCTGTCGATCTCTATGGGGAGGACGAGAGTAAAAGTACAAAGGGTGATGTCGTAAACTTGGTTCTATTGGAAATGCAGTTAGAAAGACATCTATTGGAAAAGTATATTTTCAAAAGCGTTTATTTGAAGGAAATATATTTAAAGATTTTCTTCTGCAAAGTAGATATATAAATACTCGGAGGAAGTATCTTTCAACTGAAGTTTTCTATTTAAAAATAATTATATTTTAAAGTTCTCAATATAAACTTGCAGGGGGGGGGGGAGTTACCTTCGAAGATTTGACTAAATTGCCGGAGTTGTTGGCTAAGCCTCAGATGGAAATTATTACAGTGTTGAGTTACTATTGTTCTTACCGTATTGTGGTATTCGGTTTTCGGGGCGTGTTCCCGTCCATTCTCCTGTGTATTATTGTGATGTTCCGTTGTTATTTGTTGTATTTCCTTCCGTATTATATTTGTTATGTTGCTAGTTATGTTGTGTAGTCATTAGATAGATGTTATGTTTTGTCATTCCTATATATATGTTTGTTTAATTTATTAGACCACTGGGTGTCCTGGCTAGTCCTCGTCACTACGTCCCCGAGGTTAGTCTTGATACTTACTGGACACCTCTCTAGTGTGCTCATTCTACACTTCTGCACATTTTTGTGCAGATTCCAGGTTTTGCATAGTCGGCCGATCGATAGTTAGCATCGCGATTGCTGTTGTGGAAATTAAAGGTAAAACCGCTTCAGCGTTCATGGTTTCGGTGTCACCGTCTTATTTTCTCTATTGGCACTGTTGTACTCATTTCCAAATAGCGGTGTTTTAGGAGTTTTAGTGTAAATTTTTTGAAGCTTATGACTTGTACTTACCGAGTTTTGGGAAGATGTGTAATGTATAGAGATTTATTTCAAAGATCATTTAAAAGTTGTGATATTATGATTTATGTTTACTGAATATTAGGCTTACCTAGTCCTTAAGACTAGGTTCCGTCACAATACCCAACAGAGGGAAATTGGGTCGTGACAAGTTGGTATCAGAGCTCTAGGTTCATAGTGCTACGATTCATACGCGAGTTTAGTAGAGTCTTGTGGATCGGTACGGAGACGTCTGTACTTATGTTCGAGAGGCTACAGAACTATTAGGACAATTTCACTTCCTTCATTCCCATCGTGCGAGTTCCTTGATCTTGAAATTTGAAATTTATCGTTCCATTCTCTCACCGATGGTGAGGATACGAGCTACGTTTCCTAATGATGTTACCCCGAGACGGATGTCGCTAGGGACAGAGGCAGAGGCCGACGAGGAGCACATGTCGTAGTTAGGGAACCTACCAGAGCAGCCGTTGAGGAGCCGCCAACAGTTCCAATTGGGGAACATGTACCGGAGACGCATGTTGTTACGCCCGAACTTTAGGAGACATAGGCGCAATTTTTGAGTATAATTGGTACATAGACTTAGGCGGGATTGATTCCAGTTACCTCAGCTACCCCACATACCAGGGAAGGAGTTCAGACTCCCGCAACCTACACTCCAGAGTAGCGAGATCATGTTGGTCTTGTTCCAGTTTCCATGGAAGCGCATCATGTGGTTCCAGTTCAGCCCGTGGTTAGGGCAGCATCATCTAAGGAAGAACAACTTGGACTTGAGAGGTACAATAATTACCACCCTCCTACTTTCAGTGGATTGGCGACATATGATGCATAGGGTTTCGTGGAGGAGTGTCACTGCATTTTTCGTACTGCGGGTGTTGTGGAGACGAGCGAGGTTGCATTTGTCATGTCTCAGTTTAGAGGAGCGGTTGTCAGTGGTGGCGGGCATACGAATTGGGTAGGCCGGCCGAGTTAGATTCACTTATATGGGTTCAGTTCCCAGAGATGTTCTTAAGGGAGTTTTCCCCTCAGTCCCTCCGAGAGGCATGGCGCATGGAGTTTGAACAGTTGCGTCAGGGCACTATGTCAGTATTAGAGTATGCCGTCAGATTCAGTGAGTTGGCTAGATATGCACCTCCTTGGGTTGCTACAGTTAGGGGCGAGTCCGTAGATTAATTGAGGGGCTCAGGAAAGATATTCGATTCAACATGATTCTAGAGTTAGAGTCTGTCTCGTTTCAGCAGGTGGTAGGGATCGCTCGCCGGTAGAGGGAATGCGGAATCGGGAGCGAGAGTACAGACGAGGTCAGAGGAGAAAGTACAGAGAGGTGAGGAGGCCTAATAGATTGGGGAGATCTACTGGTCCTTATTATGGAGGCAGGGTACGACACAACAGAGGTTTTGTGGGGCAACCAATTCAGTTTGCATTACCTGCTTTGCATGGGGTTCCAAGTACTCATGGGTCTCAGAGTACTCGTGTTGCACAGTTTCCACCGCCACGTCAACAGAAAGGTTGCTTTGAGTGTGGAAATACAAGTCACATGGTGAGGGATTGTCCCAAGATTCAGTCAGGTGTGTCACATCAGGGTATTCAGGTAAGTAGAGGGCGCTCCAGAGGGGGAGGCCCGACCAATTGATGTGTTTCATATAGTAGGTTGGAGGTCGTTGCGGCAGATATTATCATACATGTATGTTTTGATGTGTTACATAGGGGCACCATTTGTATTTCATTATATTTCTGATGGCCGAGATGAGTTCCCTTATTTGTTATTTCACTTAGGAGTGAGTTTCATACTTTGCACTCTACTTTTCATGTCTGCTCCTATTGGGAAATTCTAAAAGTGGTAGCACGTGTCTATCGTTGTTTTCATTCATCATTGAGAGTGGTGAGACTAGAAGTGAGTTCTTGTTATTGTCATGGTAGACTTAATGTGATTTTCCTAAGTATTTTGTTTACGGGCAATGATTTGATACTCTATCGAGATGTGAGTTAAGTGAGCGTTATGATTTTAATTAGCCGAGATGAGTTAGTGGGAGATTTCAATTGGTATGATATATTTTCGGTATGTGATTTAGAGTTGAGGGTGAGGTCCTCGTGATATTTTGTGATTCCATATGTTTGGACCGGGCTGAGTACCACAGTGAAACTTTTATCAGGATGGGACCCTTGTGGTTTGTTCATATGCTTTACTTCTTCCTTATTATATTGCTTTTGTATGTTAGTAATGATAGAGAGTTGTGCCTATGGGTTTGTTTGATAGTTCCCTTATGTGTTTCTCTTTTCATAATCAGTCATTTTCGTTATATGCTTCTTGAGTCTCAGCTTGCAGGATGTGTGTCCGGTGGTGTTAGTTGTGGCTTGGTGATTCGGGTGTCTAATAATGAGGTCCTCGTGTTTATTGCATCATCATCAGTTCTATGAGAGGTTGAAACAAAGTTATTTCAGATATGAGGCTAATTGCCAATGCTGAGTTGATTTCGGGAAGCTATTATGATCAAAAGTGTTATTATGGGCCTATGTGTGGTGTCCTATATTGTGTGGTCGTACCTTTGGGTGTAGTCATGAGTTGATGCAGTTGGTTGAGGTTGATGCCGGATATTGATTTAGAATCGGGTCTTTTGGGAATGAGTAGAAGGTGAGAAATTGAGGTATGAGGCTTATCGGTGGTGATAGGAAGGCTAAATTGTAACTGTGAGTGTGTCATCGGGCTCATCTGAATTGGGGTGACGTGGGATCACCCGCGGGTGTGTGTTGTAAGTGTGCATTCAGAGATTGGATGAGTTCGAGGTGAATCGTGGCACGTTCGAGGACGAACATTTGTTTTAAGAGGGGGAGAATGTAACGACCCGACCAGTCATTTTGAGGATTTAAGCTCCGTTCGGTGGTGTAAGGTCTTGAACAGCTTCACATTGTGTATATCGACCCGCGTGCATGGTTGGATTCAGTTACCGGATGGTCTGGAGTTGAATTGGAAGAAGGATTGTAAATTTTGAAGCATAAGCGGTGAGATTTGACCGGAGGTTTGACTTTTGTGTAAACGGTCTATGAATGAGTTTTGGGTAATGTCAACAACTTCGTATGGTGATTTTATACTTATCCGCGCGTCCGGAATTTATTTTGAAGGTCCATAGAGTAATTTCAGGTAATTCGGCAAAAGTTGGAAAATTTGAAGTTTCAAAAATGGAGAAGTTTGACCACAGTTGACGTTTTGGGATATCGGGATCAGAATGCGATTCCGAGAGTTGGAGTAGCTTCGAGATGTCAATTGGGACTTGTCTGCAAAATTTCGCGTCATTCCAGGTTGAA
The DNA here is from genome assembly GCA_005239495.1 of Nicotiana undulata. Classification (NCBI taxonomy): domain Eukaryota; kingdom Viridiplantae; phylum Streptophyta; class Magnoliopsida; order Solanales; family Solanaceae; genus Nicotiana; species Nicotiana undulata. The sequence goes on from ML265427.1 coordinate 20,147, forward strand.
TTAATAGGTTTCGACATGCGTTTAGAAGTTTGAAGATTCGAAAGTTCATAAGTTCGTGTTTTTGGTTTGATTCGTCGTTTCGGCGTTGTTTAATGTGATTCGAAAGGTCAAGCGAGTCCGTGTTAAGTTATATGACTTGTTCGTGTGTTTATACGGGGTTCCGGGGACCTCAGGTGCGTTTCAGATGGGCGTTGGGGCATTTTTCCCTATGTTTGAACTGCTGTTCCGTATTCTGGTTTTCCTTCTATGCGATCGCATAGTTACAAACGCGATCGCGAAGGTATTCTTCTTCTTTCTCTTCGTGTTCGCATATTTTAAGCCTGCGTTCGCATAGTTTCTGCCTCCTCCGCGTTCGCATGGACCATCTGCGCGTTCTCATAGCCCAGCCATACCAGCCGGTGATCCACCATTTTCCCTTCTACGATCGCGTTCTTATGTTCGCGAACTCATTGTGCACTTTTGGGCAGTGGCAGTTCCTTCTTCGTGATCGCATGTAATATTCCGCGATCGCGTAGCACATTTTTGCCAGTAACTATTTTCCTCTATGCGATCGCATGTAACCTCTTGCGATCGCGATGCTTAAATATCTGGGCAGGCAGAATATATCCCAAAATCGAGGGTTAGGCCATTTTTATCACATTTTGACTTCTAGAGCTCGGTTCTTCGTGATATTTTGTGGGTTTTTCACGAAATTCGATTGGGTAAGTGTTCATCAACTAGAATTAAATATAGTCCATGAATTAGTCCTTGTTTTTATCATTTAAATTCTGTTTTAGTTAGGGAAAATGTTGGTTATGAAAGAAAACTCCTAAAATGAAAAATCGTGATTTGAGGGACCAAATGGTATCGGAATTTGATAAATTTTGTATGGTGGAACTCGTATCGGAATGGGTATTCGGATTTTGTAAAATTTGTCAGGTTCCGAGGTGCGAGCCTTGGGGTCGACTTTTGGGTCAATTTTTAGATTCTTGAAAAGATTGAAACTTTATTATCCGGAATATTTCCTTACAAGTTTCATGTGTGTTTTGAAGTTGTGCTAGTTGATTTTGAGCCGTTCGGAAGTGTTTTCGCCTGAGAAGTCCATTTTAGGGTACCTGGTTGTCGTCTTCGAGGTAAGTATCTTGCCTAACCTTGTGTGAGGGAGATACCCTTAGGATTTTAGTCTCTATGTTGATTGTAGCCCGTGTACGCGAGGTGACGAGTGCGTACTGAGACATATTTGTATGAAGTTGTCCTTTTAGGGTTCTTAGTTCCTTATATTCCCTGTGTATGAATTTATAATTGTTATGACTGAGTTTCTGATCGCTAGTTTCATCTCTTCCTGCTCAAATTAGAATTACTTTCTTTTAGATTCCCTTTGTTGTCGGTTTGATCTTAATTGACTTAGTTGAAGAATTTACCTCTTTTATCATCATTGTTGGACCAAGAAGCTGAATGGTTTTGAAGATTGACAAAGGAACTCAAAGTTGAACCAGGTCCATCACTGGAGGCATAGACACATGCAGAGTTAAGGGCACGTGAGATGCACAAGCAGAAGATAAACGAAATATGTGATCTAAAGAAGATATCTCCTGATCGAAAAGATTGCAAATTGATAAGGAGATGGACTCCTTACTCAGTAAGAACAGAATCAAGATAAGGGAGGATTTAGGGAGTTGAGATCAACTAGAACTCTTCCACCAAGGAAGAGCAGCATCCGAATTCTAGTGAATCTCTTTGTCTACTAATCCTATATATTGTTAAGTGTTCTTATTGTACTGGAACACACAAAATCAGAAGCTAAACAAGAATTGAGAGCAAAATTACCAAAGCAATTTTGCAAGCAGTTCATGTGAAAATTAAGTGTGCGACTCTGAAGATACTTGAACCAGCTAGAAGAACCAGCTCCATCTGTTGTCTTTTAGTCTAATTTATTTGTAGTAGGTAATTACAAATTGTACCTTTCAGCTTAATCTAGAAGCAACTGTAATAGGTACTGAGTATTCAAGTTATAACTAACTTGACGCAAATAGCTTGAGGCTAGTTTACCACAATGGGATTAGAGGTAATCCTTAGGTTTACAAAAGAGTTTATTTTGTAAATGCCGTTTGTCTCATTGATTTAGTGAAGAGTATGGGAAAATCCTACTGGGAAGTAGGTCGTGGTTTTTTCACCTCTTGAGCCAGGTGTTTTCCACGTAAAGTTGTTGTGTTCTTTAATTTCTGTATTTATTATTCTGCAAACAGTAGGAGTTGGAACACATAGAAGATCCTGGTCCTTCTATAACAAGTGCACGCGAAAATTGGACACCATACAAATCACCCCCCCCCCCCTCTTGTGTGGTATTGACGTATAGAACATCAATCATGCTATATTTTTCTTCATAAACTGCCTATTTAGCTAAAATTAGTATTATCTTGCCCTATAATTGTTTAGCAGTTATTGGAGTTATTATTACCCTTCTACTTGAATTGTTGATAAACCTCTTGTGATTACTCAACCTTAAAAAGGAAATTCGGATAATCTATACCTTAGCTTGAGAGAAGGGGTGTTTCTGTTATTGTTTATGCTATTGATTTCCTTGTCGGGATGCTGTAATTTCATTTGTTTGGGTGAGGAAGAGTGTAAAAGCACGAAGGGTGGCGCCGTGCGTGATATTGCGAGTGAGTGTTAAAGCACGCAGGGTGATGCCATGTCGATAATGTGAGTGTTAATGCACAAAGGGTGATGCCGTTCCATATTATTGAAATTAAAAGCACGAAGGGTGATGACGTGCCATATCATTGAAATTAAAAGAACGATGGGTGGTTCCGTGCCATGATTATGAGAGAGTAAAAGCACGAAGGGTGATGTCGTGCCATATTATTGAGAGTAAAAGCAGGAAGGGTGATGTCGTGCGTGATATTGTGAGCGAGAGTTAATGCATGAAGGGTGATGTCGTGCCATATTATTATGAGTTCATGGCACGAAGGGTGTTTCCGTGCAGGTGAGGATGAGGGTCATGCATTATGATGTGATAATTGTTTCCCCCTGTATACGTCGTTCCCTTACTTTAAGCTGTTATTGTTGTACTTACATATTTTGTGTGACTTATTATTATTGTCTTGTACTTAACCTTTATCTCAATTGTTGTTGCACTGTCCATGTCTTTTACTTGCTTAATTTTCTTAATTTACGTGCCATATGTCGATCTCTATGGGTAGGACGAGAGTAAAAGCAAGAAGGGTGATGTCGTGCACTTGTTTATACTAGAAACGCAGTAAGAAAGACATCTATTTGAAAAGTATATTTTTAAAAGCATTTTTTTGAAGGAATTATGTTTAAAGATTCTCTTCTGCAAAGTAGATATATATATACTCGGAGGAAGTATCTTTCAAAGGAAGTTTTCTATTTAAAAATTATTATATTTTAAAGTTCTCAATATAAACTTGCGGGTTAAAAGTTACCTTCGAAGATTTGACTAAACTGCCGGAGTTGTTGGCTAAGGCCTGAGATTGAAATCATTGCATTGTTGAGTTACTATTGTTCTTACCGTATTGTTGTTTCCAGTTTTTGGGGCGTGTTCCCGTCCATTCTCCTATGTATTATTGTGATGTTCCGTTGTTATTTATTGTATTCCTTCAGCATTATATTTGTTTTGTTCCTAGTTATGTTCTTCCATTCCTATATTTATGTTTGTTTAATTTATTAGACCACTGGGTGTCCTAACTAGTCCTCGTCATTACATGACCTAGGTTAGTCTTAATACTTACTGGGTACCGCTCTGGTGTGCTCATTCTACACTTCTGTACATTTTTGTGCAGATTCCAGGTTTTGCATAGCCGGTCAATCGATATGTAACGACCCGACCGGTCGTTCCGTAGAAATTGCACTTTTATTACTGTTTCTGCCTTGTCATAGCTTGGTTATGTTGTTCATGATGTGTTAGAGTTGATTAGCTCAGGTTCGAAGTGGTTATAGAAGAAATGGGGACACTTAGTCTCTAGAAATGGCCTTATAGATGGAAAAGTCAACTTAGAGTTGACTTATTGGTAAACGACCCCGGAATGCGGATTTTACGGATCAAATAGCTTCGTTAGGTGATTTGGGACTTAGGAGTGTGTTCAGAATATTTTTGTGATGTCCGGTGTAGAATTAAGCTTGAATTGGCGAAAGTTAGTTTTTGGCGAATTCCGGTCGGCAGTGGAAAATAGGCTAGGGGGGTCGGAATGGAATTCCGACAGTGAAAACAGGTCCGTAATGTCATTTTGGATATGTTTGCAAATCGAAGGTGTTTTGGGTAGTTTCAGCATCGTTGGTGGAATTTAGAAATTTCAAAGTTCATAGGCTTGAATTCGATGTGATTTTGGTGTTTTGATGTTATTTTTAGTGTTTCGAGAGTGCAACTAAGTTTTAATGATTATTTATGATGTGTTGGTATATTTGGTCGGAATTCCGAGGGGCTTGGGATTGATTTCAGATGGTTAACGGGCGTTTTGGCATTGGAAAAGTCTGCTGTTTTTCTGGTGTTAGCACAACATCAATTTGTGCATCACGATCGCGAGGTCAGGTCCGCGATCGCATAAAGTTGAGTGAGGTTAGGAGGAAATTGCTCAGTGCGATCGCAGAGGCCGGGCTGCGATCGCGTAGCTTTGAAGGTTTGTTCTTCGCAATCGCGTGATGTTAGGTCGCGATCGTGTAGGGTTGGCAGGCCGAGTCTGGGGTCACGCATTTGTTCTTCGCGAACGCGGTCTGTGGTTCGCGACCGCGCAGGTGTGAAGGGTAGAGCATCGCGATCGCAGAGTATAGGTCGCGATCGCGTAGGGTAATTTTGAGGACCAGCGAAGTTGTTCTTCGCGATCGCGAGGGTCCTTCCGCGATCGCGATTAAGGAAATCCCTGGGCAGTATTTAATAAACCCTCCGCGACCAATACCCACTTTTCCACCATTTTTGAACGGGAAGAGAGCTTTTGAGGCGATTTTGAAGAGAGAAAACCGTTGTTCTTCATTGAGGAAAGGATTTTGGACCCTATATATCGATTATATGTTATTAAGGACCAAATTATCATTGTTTAATATATGAAAATCAGTATAAAAAGAAGGAATTAGGGCTTGAGAATATGAGATCTTTTAGGGATGATTTGAGGGGTTACACAAACTCCGATTTTCGAGTTCTTTATATGTACATACTCGTGAGATGATGAAGAACATTTTGGTATAAAATTTGTCGAGTTACGAGATGCGGGCCCGGGGGTCGGGTTTTGCCAAATTTTGGGTTTTGTGCTAAAATTGATATTTTTCAATTGGAATTCACTCCCTTAGCATAATTTGATGAGAAAAATCTGATCTTTATAGATTTGTAGCACTCGGAAGTTGATTCGTGAGGCAAGCGGGTCGCAGAGTAGCTTTTCGGGCTAGTTTGAGGTAAGTAATGTCTTTAAATCCTTCCCTGAGGTTATGAAACCCCAGACTTTACATCCTTTCACGGATTTAGGGTGACGCACACACTGGATGACGAGTGTGGGGCGTGCACGAATTGGACATTTGGAAAAATGTTCCTTTTTAGGCAACTATTGAGTTGCGAAACTGCTTTTAAAGCATATGAATTATAATATTACTATGTTTTGATATCTTTGGGTTGTAATACATGTTTGGGACCTAGTGTCGATCTGTTTTAACCCCTTGGGGCTATTTTACTGATATTCTCACTACTTTGAAACTATGATCTTACACTCTGTCATTCTCGTGAAATTGTTGACCCTCTTATTTGATAATATTACTATTTCTTGAAATAAAATACTATTTTGGGTCGAGAACCCCATTTTATTCATGGCCCGAGTGGCATGCTGAGAGTGTCTGACTGAGTGAGGCCGAGGGACAATGTTGTGAGGATGTTATGATATGAGAGAGGTCGAGTGCCTGAGAGTGATTTATGCCATGATGTGGCTTGTTTATAGCGCTTGGGTTGTAGGAGCCCCTCCGGAGTATGTACACACCCCTAGTGACCGCAGGTACCTACTGAGTGCGAGTGCTGAGTGATGAGTGATTGGGAGGCATGAGTGACAGTGAGGTTTCCTGCGGGGCTGATACTGAGTGATGGTAAGGTGTTGAGGGAAATTGTTATGAGTGATTATTATGGCCCGATGGGCAGTTTTATGATGATATTTACTGAGTTTTGACTATGATTCACTTCATTTTTCAAACTGATATTACTGACAGTATTACTGAGAAATATTGGAAAATATACTTGTTTCAAAGAATTTTATGGAAATTAGTATTCGAACTTATGTATACTATATTGAGACTTGATGTTTTACTGTTTTGTGGATTGGTGTTTTGTGCTGTGTAATTCATATACTTCAGATTGTGATTTTATTTTTATTACTACTGATTTGGTGTACTCATCATTACTCCCTGTACCTCTGTCTGCAGATCCAGGTACTGGTTCGGAGCAGTAGCCATCCGAGTTCGTTATCGTCAGCTGTTGGGATTTCGAGGTAGCTGTCCAGCGTCCGCAGCTTCTCCATTTCCCTTCTTACTCTCCATCTGCTGAAGCAACCCACCGAGTCTCTTCTAACGACCCGACCGGTCGTTTTGAGCTCTAGAGCGTCATTCAGCGGTTGGAAGTCATGAACAACTTCATTTCAGGTATGTTGACTTGTGCGTATGGCCGAAATTGAAATTTCAGGAAGATAAGAGTTGAATTGAAAGGAGAATGTTCATTTCAGAAGCCTTAAGTTGGAAGAATCGACTCAGACTGGAATATTGAGCAAACGACATTAAAATCAGGATCTGAAGATTCCAATAGGTTCGTATGATGATTTCAGACTTGGGCGTATGTACGGATCGAGCTTTGGATAACCCGGTAGCATTTCAGTGTATATTGTGGAAGTCAGCATTTTTGAAGGAATTTCCTAAGTTTGGCTTGAAGCGCATTTCAGAGATATTGACGTCCGTTTGGGATTCCGAGTTTGGGAATAGCTCCGTATGGTGATTCTGGAGTTGGGAGAGCGATCGAAAGTGAATTCGGATGTCCGTAGGTTATTTTGAGGTCATTTGGCTAAAGTTAGAAATTCGAAAGTTTTGAAGAATCCGACCGGAAGTGGAAATTTTGATATCGGGATCAGAATGCGATTCTATGAGTTGGAGAAGGTCCGTAATGTTGAAAATGACTTATGTGCAAAATTTGGGGTCAATCGGAGGTGATTTGACGGGTTTCGGCATCGAATGTGGAAGTTTGGAATTTCAAGTTCTTAAAGATTTGGATCGGGGAGCGATTCATCGTTTCGATGTAGTTTGATGTAATTTGAGGCCTCGAGCAAGTCCGTGTCATGTTTTGGGATAGGTTGGTGTGATTGGATGGGGTCCCGGGGGCCTCGGGTGGATTCCGGGTGGTTAGCGGATCAATATTTGAAGTTGAAGAAAGCTGAAGGTTGTTGTCATCTGGTGTGCCAGCACCTGCGAGGATTTGGCCGCAGGTGCGACTAAAGGCGCCGCAGGTGCGAAGGATTGAGGGTCTGGCTGGGAGCGCATGTGCGATGGTATTTCCACACCTGTGAGGTCGCAGATGCGGATTATGGGTCGCAGGTGCGAAGTTAGATGAGTTGAGGAAAAACCGCAGGTGCGGAGGTTTGGTTGCACCTGCGGAATCGCAGGTGCGGGTGTTGGACCGCAGGTGCGAAAAGAGGCCTGGGCAGAATGTTTTAAAGACGGATTTTTGTCATTTCTCACCATTTTTCATATGCTATGGGCGATTTTGGAGAGCTTTTCACGGGAGATTTCATCAAGCTTCAGAGGTAAGATGTTTCTACTTATTTCCAAGTTAAATACAAGGTTATTACATGGATTTGAACATGAAAATTTTGGGATAATATGGGGATTTTGAAGAAAACCTAGAATTTGTTAAATTTGTTTTTTAGCCACGAATTGAGCTCGAATATTTGAGTAAATTGCATATTTGAACTAGTAAAACTATGGGTAGAGATTTTCTTCAAGAAATTTCGATGCCCGGACATGTGGGCCTGAGGGCATTTTGGTCATTTCATTGAGCCGGGTTGGGGAATTTTGTAATTTGAGTCTGTTATGAAAAATAGAGTATATTTTCATCGACTTGTCGTTATTTGGATAGTTTGGGGGCATCGTGCATCCATTGGAGTCGTCGGAAGGCTTGGAAGCCATTTATGTAATTTCGAAGCGAGGTAAGTCTCCTTTCTAACTTTGTGAGGGGAATTGTCCCCATAGGTGAACTAAATGAATATAAGTTATTACATGCGGGGGATACGTACGCACGAGGTGACGGGAGTCCGTGCGTAGCTACTGTTATGCGATGTCCGGGTAGTCTAGGACCCACTAGCATGCCTTACTTGTTGTACCTTTGATTTTATCTATGGGATTAGCCTAAGGATATTATCGAGTTAATAATTGAATACTTAAGAAGGTCAGATCTTATCTTCCTTAATCACTTGAGAAGAAAATGGATCCTTCCTTGTATAATTGTGTTCCGCATGAATCAGTAATATGTAGAACCATATTAAACTTGACAAACGAATTTCCAAAAAAGATGACTTAAATACTATCTTCATGTTCACCTAAAGAGAATTTTCTTACTTTTGTGAGAAATCATTTTCCCGATGAAATTTGGATCCACTGTGTGATTATGTGTACTTACGAGCACCTGAGTCGTAGGTATGATTTGCGAGTAGGCTAGCCGTATTTACTTATATGTATAACCGCGTCGCATGATCGATTCGCGAGCGGGGTGAATAGATGCATCTATGGTTCGAGCCGTTCGGCCCTCGGCAGTGCACAATTTATTATTGTTGGTCCATGCCGTTCGACCCTCGGCATTGCTTGCACATTATATTTGCTGCATAGTTGCTATGACTTTTGCCTTATTACTGACCTGAAACTTTAAAGTGGTCAACTGAAATGTTAGGAAATTTGTAGTTATTAAGGATTTTGGAAGAAGTTGTTCCTTCCCCTTTGATTAAGCTGTTATCTGATTAAATCACCAATGCTGAATAATTGTTAGTAATATAACGAAGAATTAAAGTGTTAAATATGGAAGGAGCTGACATTATTTATTACTGAACTTAATAAGTTGCCTATGATCATCATGCTTAGTGTCACTCTTGAATATTCTAAATTGACCTTTAGCAAGTGTCTAATTTGACCTCTCGTCACTACCTCTCTGAGGTTAGGCGGGATACTTACTGAGTACACGTTGTTTTTGTACTCATACTACACTTGATGTGCATTTGTTGCACATGTACATTCATAGCAGTGGCTGATTTGGAGACCTAGGCGGGCTGCATCATCCGGATGTGTTCTGCAGCTGACAGAGTTTCCTTTCTATGTATTTGCACTTACTTTTAAAGTCTTCGTCCAATTTGTTCCTTGGGCAAGTGTTGTATAATTGGGGATATTCCTAGAAGTTGCTCGTGTACTTGTGTCACCGGGTTCTGTGGATGTGTTGGGATTTAATTGATTAAACTGAATTGATTTGTTGTCGTAGTCAATTAACAAAGATTTATCTATTTAATTATGAAATGCAATGAAAGGTAACGATTTCGAAGTCAATAAAACAGAGATTTACTTCAACCAATTAATGAGTGGCTTGCCTGACAGCGGTGTACGGCGCCATCACGACTGTATAGATTTTGGGTCGTGACATCTTTGGTGCTCATACTTCACCTGTTGACAATTTAAACAACGATCCACGTAAGCAACAATATACTTTTTCATCCTTCTCCACCAATAATGTTGCTTCAAGTCCTGATACATTTTGGCTGCACCTGGGTGAATAGATGTAATGACCCGGTCCGTCGTTACGTAAAACCTTCATCATAATTGTTGCTATTGACTTACAATAGATTGGTTATTCTGTTATTAACGTGTTAGAGTTGATAGGCTTGGAATCGGAATGGTTAAATGAGAATTCAGACACTTAGTCCTTAAGAATAGCCTTAAAATGGTAAAAGTCAACCAAGAGTTGACTTATTGGTAAACGACCTCGGAATGCGGATTTTATGGCTCAGATAGCTTCGTTAGGTGATTTGGGACATAGGAGTGTATTCAGAATTATTTTGTGATGTCCGGTGTAGAATTAGGCTTGAATTGGTGAAAGTTAGTTTTTGGCGATTCCGGTCGGCAGGGGAAAATAGGCTATCGGGGTCGAAATGGAATTCCGACAGTTGGAACAGGTTCGTAATGTTATTTTGGACTTGTCTGCAAAATTTCAGGTCAATCGGAGTTGATTTGGATAGTTTCGACATCAGTGGTGATTTTTAGAAATATTAAAGTTCTTAGGCTTGAATCCGATGCAAATTTGGAGTTTTGATGTTAGTTTTGGTGTTTTGAGAGTGAAACTAAGTTTGAATGATGTTATGGGATATGTTGGTAAGTTTGGTTGGGGTCCCAAGGGGCTTGGGATTGATTTTGAGTGATTTACGGACTCATTCGGACTTGAATACATACCTAGTTTTCTGGTGTCAGTGCAACAAATTTTTACTCTCTGCGATCGCATAAAGGGAGTCGCGATCGCATAGAACCTTTTGAGAGGGGTCAGGACTTCCTCTCTGCGATTGCATAAGTATGCCCGCGATCACAGAGAACGAGCAGGTTTGGCAGTGCGGTCGCGTGAGGTTTCTTGCGATCGCGTAGAGCGTTTGGGGCGCGTGGGGTCAGGAGGTCAAAAGTGCTGTGCAATCGCATGGCTAAGGCTGCGATCGCGGAAGTCAAAATCCCTAACACTGTGCGATCGCAGGGCCAAGGCTGCGATCGCGGAGAACAAAAGCCTGGGCAGTGTTTAAATATTTCCTCTGCGACCTAAACCCCTTTTAACACCATTGTCGTACGGAAAAGAGCTCTTGGGGGCGATTTTGAAGAGGGAAATCGTTGTTCTTCATTGAGGTAAGTGTTCTAGTCATTAAAACTAGATTATGGATGATTATAGACCATAATCCCGCGTTTAATTCATGAAAAACAGTAGAAAAATAGGATTTTGGGGCATGAGATTATGAGACCTTCAAGGGTCGACTTGAGGGGTCAAACGGACTCCGATTTTGGTGTTCTTCAAGGGTCGACTTGAGGGGTCAAACGGACTCCGATCGTGGGAAGAGTAAGAACACTTTTCTGTAAATATTTCTGAGTTTCGGGACGCGGGCTCGGGGGTCAGGTTTTTACCGGTTTCGAATTTTTGAGTTATATTCGACATTTTTCAATTGGAATTTATTCCTTAAGCATATGTTGATGATAAAAATCTGAACTTGGTAGATTTGGAGCCTTCGAAGGTTGATTCGAGAGGCAAGCGTATTGTAGAATAATTCCAGGCTAGTTTTGAGGTAAGTAATGTCTTTAATTCTTGTCCTGAGGGTATGAAACCCCGGACTATGCTCCCTTCCAAGGGTTTTGAGATAAAAAGGTGGAAACTTTGGAACATATTTCCTATTTAGGCGACTATTGAGTTGCGAAACCGATTTTTAAGCCTTTGTTTAAATAGTATTTATATATTATGATATGTTTTGGGCTGTAAGCCATGTTTGGGGCCTAGTGCCGATTTGTTTACCCTTTGGGGGATGTTTTTACTATATTTTCCTCACTGATATGTTATGACTTTTCACTCAGTCTTTTCTGTGAAATTGTTTTGACACTCAGGGTACTTTGATACTACTTCTTGAAAATGAAATACTGTTTTATGGTCGAGAACCCGGTATATTATGGCCTAAAAAGAAATTGAGAGTGTCTGACTGAGTGAGGCTGTTGGCCTATATTGTGAGGATGATATGATATGAGTGAGGCCGCGGGCCTATATTGTGTGTGATTTATGCCATGTTGTGGCTTATTATTGCGCTTGGGCTGTAGGAGCCCCTCCGGAGTCTGTCACACACCCCAGTGAGCGCCGGTACCGATTGAGTGATGCCCGCGGGGCTTATGAAGAGTGATTGTGAGGTTGGCTGATGGGCAGAGTGATTGTGAGGTTGGCTGATGGGCAGAGTGATTGTGAGGATGCCTGATGGGCTGATACTGAAAAATATTGTTACGAGAAATGATTATGGCCTGAGGGGCTGTTTTATGAAAGGTTTTACTGAGTTTTCAAACTATGATTTACTTCGTTTTCACACTGGTTTTACTGAGAATTTTACTGAGATATATCGATATTGCACTTGTTTCAAAGGTTTTCTGGAAACTGTCGAACTCATTATTTGATGAATGCTACGTGGTGACTTGGTGTTTTACTGGTTTGTGGAATTGTGTACATGTTATGTGTGTTTATATTACTCAGACTGTGATTTATTTCATTACTACTGAGTTGGCCTACTCATAAAGACTCCCTGTGCCTCTGTGCACAGATCCAGGTACTAGCTCGCTGCAGTAGCTGACGCAGGTTCGATAGCAGCATTCACGAGATTTTCGAGGTAGTTGTCCAACGTCCACAACTTCTCCATTTCCCTTCCTTATTTAGTTTTAGCATTTGATTTAGAGACATATATCATAGTTTTAGCAGAGTTAGATTTAATTATTCTTAGATGCTCATGACTATTGACTCCAGTTCTTGGGAGGATGTTTAGAATATTACGGGGACGCTAAGACTTAATTATATTATTTATGCTATGGTTGCATGCTTATTATTTAATTGTGAACTTTTATAATTGAATAAACGTGTAGTAAGGTGATGGTTGGCTAGCCTAATTCCACGATAGGCGCCATCACGGCCTGTTAGGAATTGGGGTCGTGACAAGTTGGTATCAGAGCACTAGGTAACATAGGACTCAACGGTCATGAGTAGGTTTAGTAGAGTCTTGCGGGTCGGTACGGAGACGTCTGTACTTATCTTCGAGAGGCTGCCGAACTTTTAGGAAACATCTCTATTTTCTTGAACTCTTTCATGCCAATCTATTGATTCTTGAAATCTAAACTTACGTTGTTTCATTCTCTCACAGATGGTGAGGACACGCATTACCGATCAGGGTAACCAGGCTCCAACCAGACCCACAAGGGGTCGAGGCCGAGGTAGAGGTAGGGGGCCAGCTCAGGCAGCAGCCGGGGTGGTACCACAGGATCCCCCCATCGTTCAGGATCAGGTTCTAGTTGATGTAGCTCTAGCGGAACAGGCTTAGACACCGGCAGTGCTTATTGTTATTCCGGGTCTTCAGGAGACCCTGGCTCAGATATTGACGGTGTGTTCCAGTTTGGCTCAGGCAGTTGCTATGTATACTACTGCCACTGCAGCTCAGGCCGGGGGAGACAATCAGACTCCAGCTGCCCGGACACCCGAGCAGGTTGTACGGGGTATTCAGGCACCAGGAGCAACCCCAGTTCAGCCGGTTGCTCCAGCTTAGGAGTTTGTGGTCGCTGCTATGCCTGTGGATGAGCAGCGTAGGTTGGAAATGTTCAGCAGACTTAAGCCTCCAACTTTCAGTGGCGCAGAGGGTGAGGATGCATAAGGTTTTCTTGATAAATGCCAGAGGATACTGCGTACTGCGGGTATTTTGGAGACCAGTGGAGTCTCGTTTGTTACATTTCAGTTTGCGGGTGATGCTTTTACTTGGCAGGAGTCATTGGAGAGGCGTAGGCCGGTTGGTTCAACACCTCTCACCTGGCAGCAGTTCTCCACAATTGTTTTGGAGAAATATGTTCCTCAGTCCCACAAAGAGGAGCAACGTAGACAGTTTGAGCAGTTGCGCCAGGGAGAACTATCAGTCACCCAGTACGAGATGAGGTTTTCTGATTTAGCCAGACATGCGTCTGAGATTGTCCTTACTGACAGGGAGAGGATTAGGAGGTTTGTAGATGGTTTCTCGTATCAGCTTCGGATTTTGATGACCAGAGAGAGGGTGTCTGGAGTTATATTTGAGATGATTGTTGATATTGCTCGGGATATTGAGTCGGTTTGTAGGCAGAATCGTGAGGAAAGAGAGGTCAAGAGGCCTCGGGGATCAGGAAATTTCAGTGGTGCCCCTTCTAGAGGGAATTTTTAGCCTAACAAAAGTTGTTCATTTAGACCTCCATATTCAGTTCGCCCAGCATACGGTGGTGTATCGTCGGGGCAGGGTCCCCGCAATGCTCATCAGGGACGTTCATCTTTTAGTGCCCTTCCAGATCAAAGCTCCGCCCGAGCATCATCTTATCAGGGCTCTTATATGCATGGTTCGTCTGGTGGTTATCACGGTGGCAGGGGTTTTCGTCAGTTTTCATCTCCGGCTCCAGGTAATTGTTATTAGTGTGGAGAGTTCGTACATGAGTGGAGGCAGTGTCCCCGTCGTCCTAATAGTTCAGCTCAGCAGAGGGTCCAGCCCTCGACTTCAGCCCCAGTTATTTCACAACCTACCCAGGCCGTTAGGGGTGGTGGTTAGGCAGCTAGAGGCCGCCCTAGAGGGGGAGGTCGAGCAGGTGGAGGCCAGCCACATATTTATGCACTTTCGGATAGGCATGATGATATGGTGTCATATGCAGTGATTACATGTACTATTTCAGTTTGTCACAGTGATGCTTTTGCTTTATTTGACCCTGGTTCCACGTACTCTTATGTCTCATCCTATTTTGCTCATTTTCTGAATATGCCACGTGAGTCTCTAGTTACTTCTGTTCATGTTTCGACTCCGATGGGTGATACTATTGTGGTGGACCGTGTGTATTGGTCGTGTCTTATATCTATTGGGGGTCTGGATACCCGAGTGGACTTGATGTTACTGAGTATGGTCGATTTCGAAGTAAATCTGGGCATGTATTGGTTATCCCCATGTCATGCGATTCTTCATTGTCACGCTAAGACCATTACTTTAGTTATGCCCGAAGTTCCGAGAGTTGAGTGGAGGGGGTCTATAGAGCACGTGCCTAGCAGAGTTATTTCTTATTTAAAGGCTCAGCGTATGGTTGAGAAAGGGTGTGAATCTTATCTTGCGTTTGTGAGGGATGTTAGTAGTGAGACTCCATCTGTTGATTCTATTCCCGTAGTCCGTAATTTTCTGGATGTATTTCCTGCAGACGTGCCAAGCATGCCACCTGACAGGGATATTGATTTTGGTATTGACCTGGTGCCAGATACTCATCCTATCTCTATTCCCC
>ML265428.1:0-42846 GCA_005239495.1 Nicotiana undulata
TAACTATGCAAAGTAAAACTCTCCCCGATCACGAATCATGCCTGTGACTCGGGGGCCAATGAATATAGTAGTATAATCCTTCCTGATCACGAATCAAACCTGTGACTCAGGGGCTAGTGAAAATATGAGTGTAATTCCTCCCTGATCACGAATCAAACCTGTGACTCAGGGGAAAGTAAAGCATAAGTGAAATTCTCCCTGATCACGAATCAAACCTGTGACTCGGGGGCAAGGAAAATATGAGTTCTCCTCGATCACGAATCAAACCTGTGACTCGGGGGCCATGAATGCATGAATGCGTGCATGCGACTGCATGAATGCATATATATATGTGTGTGTATACGTAGACATCGTGGTACCGACTCGCCTACACTCAACGGGATCGGATACTCACATCTCACTTGACAGCCAAAGTTAGGATTTTTTTAATCAAATTATCCACTTTGCTCACAATATTACCATAGTGGAACAATTCAAGTACAAGAAGGAATCTTAACCACCTTCGTTTAGCTCAACGGCTCATTATTAAGACTCATCACATTATTCAAGTATAGGAAGGAATTTCAACCACCTTCGTTTAGCTCAACGACTCATTATCTCATTTATTCTTTGCTCTTTATCAATTATATCAGGAGTAACACAATTACTCAATTGATGGAGTTCATAATTCTTATCTGAATATTATGTACATTTAATTCGCAGCTATCATAGCTCAATTTCATCATATATCAGTAATAACTCGTACAAAACATCAGATAATATCAAACAAACAGTTAGAACATGCTCGTGGGTCCTACAGCTACCCAACATACAGTATAGATGCCGTGTACGGACTCTCGTCACATGGTACGTACGCAGCCCCCTCAACAAGCACAATTAGCAACAAAGAGCCTAGGGGACATTTCCCCCTTACAAAGTTTGGAAAGGAGACTCACCTGGACAAGTACTCCTCCGGTCAACGGACCAATCAACAAGACGCACGAATCCTCCGAATCACCCTCGATGGATCACAACTAGCCAAAAGCACATAATTATATCAAGTTATGAATATTCGAGGAGTATTTATCAAGTATTTCCTCAAAAACGTATTTTTGACGTACTTTGGAAATTCAACTCCGAGCCTCCGCGTCCGGAAAATTATAACTCTTGAAGAAACGCGCTATACGTCGCCTAAGGATCAAGATTAACTCAATTAATCACCCCTTAATGGCCCAAAAATCAGAATTTACATTTTCATCAAAACCCTCTATTCTCCGCAACAATTTCTTATGAATTCCTATGAATTAGGAAGAGGAAATTCTCAAAGGACGGAAGAAATGACATGCGGAGGGTTACGGAATCACTTACCTGAGTTCCTAGGCCAAAATACCCATTCTGGATCTCTTGGGGTCATCAACAATGGAGGAAAATGATTTTTGGGAAAAGAAATCACGACTTGGCCTTTTAAATGAAACTGCCCAGCAGTTTTCGCACCTGCGGCTTTTGGATCGCAGGTGCGGACTCGCACCTGGGGACGAAAGAGTCGCGCCTGCGGAAAAAGGCCTGGCATTGGGGAATTTCTCGCACCTGCGGGCTTTGGTCCGCTCCTGCGGAGAAAAGGCCGCTCCTGCGATGGCCTGGGCCCTGGGGGTTTCTCGCGCCTGCGGAGTCTGGTCCGCTCCTGCGGAGAAAAGGCCGCTCCTGGGGAAGGAGCCGTGCATGCGATTGATTGTCCGCTGGTGCGAACCTCGCGCCTGCGGCTCATGGACCGCAGGTGCGGTCACACCAGCAAATTCCCACCAGCAGTTCAATTGCTGGTTTTTGACCCCGTTCGGGGTCCGGGAGACCCCTGGGCCCACCCGAGCCCTCGACAAATTATACCAATGAGTCCCAAATCACACGACGGACTCGCTCGAGCTCCCAGAACACTAAAAACATCATTCAAACCATGAATCACTCTCCAAAACCCCTTAGATCAAACTTAGGATTTCAAGAAAATTTCAAATGGCTCATCAATACGCCGAACGGGTCTATACTGCTCGAAATGACCCCAAATTTTGCGGACAAGTCATAAATGACTATACGGAACTATTACCAGTTCCGGAATTCCATTCGGACCATGATATCATGAGGTCCAATTCTAGGCTAAATTCTAAATCACATGAAATCATGAATTCCAATTCAGGTGCCGAAATACTCCCGAGTCATCAGAAACCCAAGGCGAACACACTCCCAAGTCTGAAATCATCACCCGGAGCTGTTGGAGCTGTCAGAACTCGATTCCGAGGTCGTTTGCTCAGAACGCTGCTCGAAACCAAAATTAGCCAAACAAGCTAGCCTTCAGGAACCAAGTGTTCCTGAACTGGCCAAATCATATCCGAATCTCGAACTACCTGCCCACATAAGTCATAAGGCACGAGTAGTCGCTATGGAAAGATTCATTCACGGGAACAGAGTCCCAACACACAAAACGACCGGCTGGGTCGTTACAAATCTTACCTTTCTTCCCATTTCCAAAGGAGACATTATGTCACGGGCTTCATTTCGTCGAGCACCGTGAGGACAACTAGCTCGATAAACTGCTACTGCCTAGTTTCAATACAAGTCAAGAATACAACACTACAAACATGCTAATAGTGGCAAACACTTCACACACACAAGCTGGAAAGAAATGAAGGAAAGGCACAAAACATTTTGGGGGCCAAGGGCCAATTTCTGATTATATTGATGAGCAAAGGGAAAATACAAGTGTTGAGATCTGCCTCTACATAAGGCTTATGCATGTATTTAAACTATGCAGCCACTAGTTGGCTTGTGATACAAAGAAGGACAAAGTAAGACCCATATGGGCTGCCTACTGCTTTGAGTAGCTGATGCATGTCCTTGCCCAAAATGGGCAGATTGGCCTTGACTTGAGCAAGCTGTCCCTTTGTTGCTGTGCACGCCCCAACAATTGCTGTTGCCCTTGCTTTGCATTAATTGTAAGCCATGCTTGTCTTTGACTTGATTCAAACAATGGCTTATGGTCTTGATCTTGATCAGCCATGGAAGATTCGAAATTGGCCCCCTTAGGCGGGAAAATCAAAAATGAATTAGGCGGGTCGGCACACTCTCCCCACTTGAAATGGCAACGATCGCGGCGCCGCAAAGCTTCAAGTAGTCATGAAGTTGATCTTTGAATTTCCAAAGATCTTCATATCTTTCCCACGATGCCTCCTCCGCCGACTGTCCCTTCCAATGGACAAGGAATTGGGCACTTGAGTTGCCCCAACCCTTGCCCCGAACCAGTTGATGATCGATGATAGCCTCGATTTTCTTGTCGATGGCAGAAGGTGTGATGAAAATCTGGGCATGACTGGATTGCCCTCGTTCTGCATACTCCTTGTCTTCATGATACTGCTTGAGTTGGATAGCATGAAAGACGGGATGAATCTTCAAGTGTCGAAGCATATCCGGATTGAATGAAATCTTCCCAACCTTGGCAGTGATCTCGAATGGTCCCTCGTAGCGTCGAATTAGACTTTGGTTGATGCCTCTCAATGACTTAAACTAGAGGGGATTGAGCTTGACCATCACTCTATCCCTAATTCTATAGTGCACCAGTCGCCTTTTCCGATCAGCAAACTTCTTCATTTTGCGGGCAACCTTGTCCAAGTACGACCTTGTCATGTCTACTTGTTCCTCCCAAGCCTTATGCATATGGAACGCCCCTGAGTTCCTTAGTTATGCAAAGATTGAGGCGTATTAGGCTGCTGCCCCGTTGAAAGCTCGAACGGGCTCCTCCCGGTAGACTCACTACGTTGTAGATTGTATGAGAATTGGGCAGTATCAAGCAACTTTGCCCAATCTTTCTGATTTGCACTCACAAAGTGCCTCAAGTATAGCTCCAAGAGTGCATTTAGCCTCTACGTTTGGCCATCCGTTTGCGGATGAAAACTGGTAGAAAAGTGCAACTCTGATCCCAACAAATTAAACAGCTCTCCCTAAAAAGCACCGATGAACCGGGGATCACGATCGTTGATGATATGTTTTTGGAATGCCCCAATGCTTGACCACGTCCCTTAGAAACAAACGTGCTGCCTCCTTAGCCTTGCTATTCGCGGTGGTGGCAGTGAAGGTTGCACACTTTGAGAATCTATCGACCACCACCATGATAGTGCCAAAGCCTTCCAAGTTTGGCAAACACATTATGAAGTCCATCGTGACGCTGTCCCATGGCCTATCTACCACTGGTAATGGCTCAAGAAAGCCTCCTGGTACCTTGTGTTCAGCTTTGTCTTGTTGGCACACAAGACATGTTTGGACGTAAACTTCAATATCATCTCTCATATGCGGCCAATAGTATGATGACTCCAATAACGCCAAAGTGCGTTTCTGGCCTGGATGTCCTGCCCAAACTGTGTCGTGTCCCTCTTTGATCAATGTGCGCCTAAGGTTTCCCCACTTAGGCACAAAAATACGCCTGCCGGTAGTATAAAGAAGTCCACCTTCAACCCGAAATTTCTTTGTCTTGCCTTGGCTGGCCAAGTCAAGAAGCTGCTTCGCCAACGGATCACACTGCATACCTTGCTTAATTGCATCAAGGATATCACTGCTGGTTGTACTAACAATTGTTGCTAGCACATCTTTCCAACTCAAAATGTCGGCAACAACATTGGCTTTCCCCGGTTTATACTCCAAGGAATAATCAAAATCTGCCAAGAAGTCCTGCCACCTTGCTTGCTTAGGCGACATCTTCTTTTGAGACTGGAAATAACTTGCCGCCACGTTATCCGTTTTGACAATGAAATGAGCCCCCAATAAGTAATGACGCCAGGTTCTTAGACAATGAACCACTGTCGTCATCTCCTTCTCTTGAACAGTATAACGCTGCTCCGCATCGTTCAACTTTATGCTCTCAAAGGCTATTGGATGGCCCTCTTTTATTAGGACGCCTCCAATAGCAAAATCAGATGCATCAGTGTGGACCTCAAAGACTTTAGAAAAGTCGGGCAAAGCCAAAATAGGCTCCTCCATAATAGCTGATTTGAGACTCTCGAATGCGCTTTGACACAAATTAGTCCACTCCCAAGAGTGATCCTTCTTCAGCAAATTTGTGAGCGGAGCCGCAATTGCTGAATAGCCAAGATTGAATAGCCGGTAATAATTGGCAAGACCAAGAAAGGACCGCAACTCGGTTACCTTCGTTGGAGCCTCCCAATCTCTAATCGCCGCGACCTTGTTTCTATCCATACGAATCTATCCTTGATTGATTGTATGCCCCAAAAACTGTACTTGGGGTTGAGACAATGAGCACTTCTCCCTCTTCACAAACATGTCGTTTTTCTTTAGAACTTGGAAAACCTTGCGGAGGTGATCAAGATGTTCCTCCATGCAGCTGCTATAAATCACAATGTCATCAAGATATATGACCACAAACTGATCCAAATGTGGATGGAACAACTTGTTCATCAAAGTGCAGAAAGTAGCGAGTGCGTTGGTCAAGCCGAACGACATAACCAACCACTCAAAAGCTCCATAACGAGTCACACAAGTCGTCTTTGGTTCATCTCCTTAGGCTATGCGAACTTGATAATATCTTTTCCTCAAATCCATCTTCGTAAACACCTTGTCCTGGCCAAGACGATCAAACAAATCTGCTATCAAAGGGATTGGATATTTGTTCTTTACCGTGACTTTATTGAGAGCACGATAGTCTATGCACAACCTCAATGATCCGTCTTGCTTCTTTTGGAACAAGACTGGTGGGCCATATGGTGCCTTTGACAGTCTAACATGTTCCGCTTCAAGCAGCTCCTTCAGTTTCTTCCTCAATTCCTCCAATTCTGGAGGTGCCATGCAATACGGACCCATGGCAGGTGGCTTCGCTATCGGAATCAGCTCAATCTGATGATCAACTTCCCTACGTGGTGGAAAACGTTTGGGAAGGTCTTCGCGCATAACATCTATGTTCTCATTGAGAACCTGCTGTACACAATGGGCAAAGGCTTCATCAACCTTGTGTTCTTCAATCTCTGTTACAACAGCTAGAAATGTGGCTTCATCTCTCTTGAAACCCTTCACAATCTGCATTGCGGACAGTTGGCCCACGACTTGCGGCACACGAACAGTTGGTACAACAAAAGAACCCCTTGGATCCCAAATATAAATCTGGTTAAGACTAGGGGAAATGAATGCCATGACTTCATCCCAATAGTCTAAACCAAGTACAATATCAAACACATCCATGGGAGTAACAAAGAAATTAATGCTCCCTGCCAATCACAAAAGTTGAGCTACACATTGCGAGCAACTCCATTCATGTTGGTAAGGTTGGCATTGACTGTCTTCAACAAAGAACTGCTGGGACTAAACACAAGGCCAAGTGATTTAGCCTTTGCTTCAGTCACAAAATTATGTGTCGCACCGGTGTCCACCATAATGCGAATGGACTGTCCGTTAAAATTTGCATCAACGAACAGTGACCCTTTCTCCTTTAATCTAGGCTCTTTGCCCGTCACAACACCAAGCAAAGTATGACCCATTTGAGCAAGGTCAGGCTTGTCTCAAACAACCTGCTTCAAGGTAGGTTCCTTGGTCAGCAACGCACCAAGCATCATGTGGCCAAGATGAGCCACATCACGCCTCTCTTGAGCAGCAGCTTTGCCTGCTTGTGCAGCACCTTCTACTTGCCTCCGTTCAGCAGCAATTAAAGCACCAACCTTGCCCAAAGAAGAACATCTTTGTAGCTATGGCTGGGGTCCTTGCAAAGATAGTAGGCATTGCAAGGACCATTTGCCTTCTTCCTTTCATTGTACCTGTTGCGCCAGTGAGAATGGTGTCCTTCTCCTTTGAAATCATGACCAGCTTGGCCCAGGCTTGGTAGGCTTGCTTTTGGTGGTGTCCTTTACTTTTCTGGCTTCTGTCCTGTAATCTGTTAAGGACTCAGCCACGGCTATAGCTTCATCGACGTCTTTGACTTGACGCTACTGCAACTCCTGCTTGGACCAGTTTTGAAGGTCTTCCATGAAGTAAAATAACAAGTCATCACTTTTCATGTTTGGAATCTGCAGAATGATCTTGGTGAACTCTTTCACGTACTCACGAATGGAAGTTGTTTTCTTCATCTCTCTGAACTTCCGACGAGCCTCATTGACGACATTTTGTGGGTAAAACTGCCGCTTAAGCTTGAACTTGAACTGCTCCTAGTTCCGGATGGAGCAAGTGCCCTTCTCCATATAAGCTTTCTTTCTCCGCCACAAAAGCATGGCGGTATCGGCCAAGTACATTGTTGCTTCCCCGATCTTGGCAGCCTCATCAACAATGTTGAGGTCCTCAAAGTAGTCCTCCATCTTCCAAATGAAGTTCTCAACCTCTTGAGCATTTCTTTCGCCTCTAAACTCTTTGGGTTTAGGGCTCTCAATCTTGGTCTCACGAAATAGCACATGACCGGCGCCACCGGCAAGTCTAGCTGCCTCCAGTTGTTGCTTAAGAGCTTCAACCTCCCCGTGCAACGTTGAAACAACCTCGGTCAGCTTGAGCTCAAGGTTGGTCAGTCCTTCCCTGTGCTCCTTGGTCAGTTGGTCTACAACTTCCTTGACGTCTCGAATCTCCTCTAAGGCAGTGGACTCAAGCGAAGCGAAGTTGCCTTCAAAAACTTTGATACGCTGGTTTAAGGCAGCTAAACTAGCCTCGGTGGGATCTATCGGCGCGTCTAAACGGCCTGAAGCAGACCCATCACCTTCCTTGCCATGGCAAGCCTCTTGTGGGGGTGGCTCATAAGACATACCCTCACCTGCTATGCCCAAGGCAGGATCTTGAACCTTGCTGGTTCCCCTCTTCTTTTGCTTTTGCTTTCTCATTGGCGACTCTTCTCTCCCACGAACGTTGCCAAAACCAGCATCCTCTCCGTTATTTTCCATGTTTCTGTTGCCAAAGATCTGATACCAATTGTCACGGGCTTAATTTCGTCAAGCACCGTGAGGAAAACTAGCTGGCTAAAACGTTACTGCCTAGTTTCAGTCCAAGTCAAGAATACAACACTACAAATGTGATAATAATGGCAAACACTTCACACACACAAGCTGGAAAGAAATGAAGGAAAGGCACAAAACTTTTTGGGGGCCAAGGGACAATTTTCTGATTATATTGATGAACAAAGGGAAAATACAAGTGTTGAGATCCGCCTCTACATAAGGCTTATATATGTAATTAAACTATGCAGCCACTAGTTGGTGTGATACATAGAAAGACAAAGTAAGACCCATATGGGCTGCCTAACTACTTTGGGAAAATGCTGCTTTGAGCAGCTGATGCATGTCCTTTCCCAAAATGGGCAGATTGGCCTTGACTTGAGCAAGTTGTCCCTTTCAGGGACATCCTTTGTTGTTGTGCATGCCCCAATAATTGCTGCTGTTCTTGCTTTGCATTAATTACAAACAATGCTTGTCTTTGACTTGATTCAAACAATGGCTTATGGTCTTGATCTTGATCAGCCATGACAAATTCGAAATTGGCCCCCTTAGGCGGGAAAATCAGCAATGAATTAGGCAGGTCGACACACATTACCTCCTTTGAGGTCCTCAAGTGAAAGGAACTGGTTCTTGTTTCATGTCATGTGCTTTGATCAGCCACTATCCATGTACCATATTTGGCTGCTCCCCTTCACTTGGACCTGCAAAAGGAAATCAGGGGTTATTCTTAGGAACCCAAACTAGTTTGGGTCCCTTTCTATAGGCAAAAGGATGGATTAAATCTTTTTTATTTCTTTGTTCTTTTGGCTTGCCATTTCTTTTGCGTTACATTCACTTTTATAGTGACTTGTTTTACCATAGTGAGTACAAATCTTGTTCTCAGGAAGTGTAAGGTACTTACTTTTGGGATCCCATTTAGGTGGCAGATTCCCAAAGCCAAGTGCTCT
This sequence comes from Nicotiana undulata, assembly GCA_005239495.1. NCBI lineage: Eukaryota > Viridiplantae > Streptophyta > Magnoliopsida > Solanales > Solanaceae > Nicotiana > Nicotiana undulata. The sequence continues at coordinate 8,879 of ML265428.1, forward strand.
TCTATTGCTACTATGATGTTCCTGTAGCCATGAAAGAGCTTCGGAGGACCTATTCCATTTACAGGTTCTATCTAGTTCATGCTTGACCTTGCCTAGATCTTCCTTCAAAGTTCTTACCTGTTCATCCTTCTTATACAACTCATCTTTCAGTTTACTTACATTTTCTTCTAGAGTGAGTTGTGTGCAATCATATGTCTTCTTACTTGTTCCTAATTTCAATTTTAGGTTTTTAGATCTAATTTCTAGGCCATTTGATTCAAAACCATGAACCTGGTTCTTTAATGCAATATTTTCACTTAAATCTCACTAACCCTGAAGTTCCAGGTTTTTGCATTTTGCTTTCAAAATCACACATTCCTTATACATCTGTTCCTTTTTCATTGTTTATATCATATTCATTAATGAAATCTATAATTAACTCAGATAGCCTTTCTTTAGACAAAAATTTAATCTTGTCTTTGAGATGAATTACACTTACCTCAAATTCCTCATCAGAGTCTCCAATGGCCATAAGTGCTTGTTCATCTCCATCATCATCATCTGAGCTTTCATATGAGCTTTCTCCCCAAGCATCAACCATAGCCTTTGTTGATTCTTCGTTCTTCTTAAGTTGAACCAGTTCCTTCTTCTTATTCCTTCGTTCAACTCTTTCCTTATTCACTTCATTTTCCCATTGAGGGCAGTTTTAGATGTGGTGATCAGGCTTCCCGCACTTGTAGCATCCCTCATTGGTCTGTTTTCAGGAACCCTTAGTCTGTTGTAGCTTCCACTTCTTCAAGGACCCTTTCCTCTCATTAGGTACTTCTTGAATTCCTTTGTGATCATAGACATTTCATCTTGTTCTAGATTAGAACATTCAGTGATTCTGAGTGCTAGGCTCCTTTCCTTCTTGGATACATCCATCTTCATGGTTTGCCTTCTAAGTTCATAAGCAGTAAGATTTCCAATTAGCTCATCCAACTTTGGCAATGTTCTTCGCATCCTGAATGTCAGTGATTTTGCTCTCCCAAGTGACTGGAAAACCCTTGTCAAAATCTTCTCAACTTTGTATTCTTCAAGAATAATCCTTCCAATAGACTTAAGTTCATTTGTCAGTGTGGTAAACCTTGTATACATCTCTTGGATGGTTTCCCTTTCCTTCATAATGAAATTCTCATATTGAGAATATAGTAGAGTTCCTATGGACCTCTTCACTTGAGGTGTTCCTTCATAAGCCACTTGCAAAGTGTCCCAAATTTTCTTAGCAGTAGTACAACTTTGAATTCTAATGTACTCGCCTGGACCAAGTCCACACACAAACCATTTCTTAGATTTGGCATTCTTCTCCCATTTCCTCAAGTCCTCAGCAGTGCAGTCAGCTCTTGTTTTTGACACATCTACTCCTTCGGCATTTTTCTTCATGGTAGCCAGGGGACCATCAGTGACAATGTCGCATAGCTCATAGTCTTCTCCAATGATATGATCTCTCATCCTGTTCTTCCACCAGGAGTAGTACTGGCCGTTGAAGAGTGGTGGACTAGCAGTGGATTGTCCTTCCCAGTTTCCAGGTGGTGCACTCATCTTGATCTTCTCCTAAGGTGTTAGACTCTTCAAGGATAACTCGCTCTGATACCAATTGATGTTTTAACTTCAATACCACACAAGAGAGGGGTGATTTGTGTGGTGCCAAATTTTTCGCCTAAACTGATTATAGAAGGACTTGGTTCTTCTATGTGTTCCTTAACCTACTATTGCTGAAATAGTAAATGTGGAAAGTAAAGAACACGAGTATTTTACGTGGAAAATACTTGACTCAAAAGGTGAAAAAACCATGACCTACTTCCCAATAGGATTTTTCCAAACTCTCCACTAAATCACTGAGCTAAAATCTGCATTTACAAAAATATTTTTGTAAACCTAGGACTAACTCTAATCCTGTTGTAGCAAACAACCTCTAATTGTTGCGACAACTTCAAGTTAACTCTAACTTGAATACTCTGAGTACTTATTACAATTGCCTCTAGATAAAGCTGAAAAGTACAATATGAAAATACCTACTACAATTGAACTAGAATAAAAGACAGACACTTGGAACTGGTTCTTCTATCTGGTTCATGTAGCTTCAGGTGCACACTTGAATCACATACGAATTGCTTGCAAAATGCCTTGCTATTTTGCTCTCAATTCACGTTTAACTTTTGTTTTTGTGTGTGCCTGTAGAATGAGAACATCCTGCAATATATATAGTTAGTAGATAACTAGAGTTCTAATGCTACTCTTCCTTGGCGGAAGAGTTCTAGTTGATCTCAACTTCTAACTCCTCCCTTATCTTGGAAAGTGTTCTCTTTGAGTAAGGTGTCCTCCTCCTTATCAATTGTGAGCTTATCTCCTTAACGTGCATCCCACATGCTCGAATCTGCCTGTGTCTATGCACATAAGGGTTGGACCTGGTTCATGCATGAGCTTCCTTTGTCAATCTTCAAAACTAACCTTCACTTGGGCAAGCAGAACCAAACCTAATAAGATTTTTTAATCAAGTTGATTTGACTTCTCGGTTTGATAAGGTTTTCTGCTTTAATTTGGTTTAAACGCCCCTAATTTTCATCAAGATATTAATATAATTACTACTAAGGCAGACACTATGATCATTCTGTTCATGAAGCTTCATTCCGTTTTCATTGAATAAATCCCAACCCTAATAATTCGAACCTATTTAAGATGTATATATAAGACGAAACTGGTGGAAGACTTTTCTATTCAAATTATTTTTCTTAATAAAACATTGGATTTTTTTTTCTTTTCTATAAGAGAAGCAATGAAGAGTGCAATTATCCACTACTAGAGAGAATTATAATGGTGATTGAATCATTATGAAAAAACACAAGATTACTTATTTCATTTATGTTCATAGGATATTTGAAGATTTTTTTTTCTTTTCATTACACTTATGTATATATATATATATATATATATATATATTTAATTCTAGAAGTCGGTGGTTCATATGTTGCACCGCTTTATAGATTCTACATACGAAAGTTTTCGTCTGAGCAAAATCATATAAATGTATGGAAGTATTCAAATAATTAAATACACCTCAAATTTAGTAAGGTTAAACCATTATAAGTACTTTGTTGTTTGAAAATCAAAACAGACATATACTATATCAACTTAACCATTTTTCTTCTATCCGGTGTCCTATATTCACATTGTGGAAGTGCTCCCTGCCAAAAAAAAATTCATACTTAGTGCTCGAACTAAAGATCTCTGTTTAAGGGAGGAACAACTCCCCAATGCACCACATCCTTTGATGGTATATCAACTTTACTTTATACTATTATAACTTCATTTAAATGAACATATAAAGATCATAACAACAATAATACGTTAGCAATAATGACTTATGAGCAGGTTTTCACCAAATGCGTTAAATTAGGAAACGCGTTCAATTCGGAAGGGAGAGCCTAGGGTTGATCCAGAAAATCAATTATATATATATATATATATCATATATATATATATATATATATTTAATTGCATAACTAGTAACTAAAACAAGCGCTAAGGGTATGCGGTGGCAAGTCCACAACTATGGGCGGCAAACTGGCAGGTCGGGTCGGTATGGACGGATCCAAAACGGGTATTGCCAAAACTGGTGAATTATCTGACCCGACCCATATTTAATACAAATAAAAAAATGGGTTAACCGATGGATAATATAAATATTCATATTATTCATGATTTCTTGATATGATCACATTTAGGAGAATTCATAATCTCCTAAACTTGAGGAACCACAAATTTGAGGCCTTATACAATTATAAAAGTTAAACCTATTAGTTATCCATTTTGTAAGTGGATAATATGGTTCTTAACCATTCGACTAGTTTTTACAAAATTCATACATATAACTCATTTTTCAATAGAAAATATAAGTGAATAATTATTTTCTTTTAACTATTTTACCACGATTATTCACAGCCCATAAACTTCAGATCCCGGCTCTGCGCGCCTTTTGCCAGCTTTTCCTAATATATACATAGAGAGCTGATAGAAAAAGCGAAAGCTGGAAAAGCTAAAGACTTCAGGCATCTGCGTGGGCGGAGGTGGGGTATATTCTTTCATGCATGGACACAGACATGCACATATTATCTTTATGTTTAAATATCGTGCATTCACTTTGTAGAAATTACTTACTATAATTAGGTCACTTATATGATAATTAAACTTACAAGTAAATTTTTATAAATATATATGCTCAATAAGTAAAATATATGAAAAATGTTTGAATTTCATCGGTGGTATCTGGTTGAAAGAAAAACTTTCATTAACAAACCTTGTTTTCCAAAAAGTTACCATTTAAAAGAACATAAATGGCGATTAGTCTGAATAAATGCAATTTAACGCATGCGGTTGTGTAATTACAAATTTTAATCAATTTGTCTCCTCCTCTTTCAATAATTACTGCAAGCAGATTTTGATGGCTTTGCTGTATCCTGTACGTAGGAGTACGTACGTGTTCATAGAAAACCGACTCAAATTGAAAAAAACAATATACAATTTTATTTTATTTTTCGCTTTGGTTCTAATTTTCTAATTTATTTGGTTTGATTTCGGGTGTAAGCAAGAAAATAACCGGAAAAAATCAAACCTAAGCAACTATATAAATACTTATTTAAAAAGTATAATTATACACACACAATATATATATATATATATATATATATATATATATATATATATATATATATATATATATATATATATATAACAATTCTATTACATCTTAATCTTAAATAATTCTACGGTACATATTAATCTTTTGTTCTTTGTCTTTATAGTAATTTTTTTTTTGCTTTTATTTTCTAGTTTTACTTATAGTCTTTAATTTAATAAGTCCAAGATATATTTCATGTTAAAAGTAATTTATTTTAAATTGTATCCTTAAAATATTCATCTCATTTTAATTCAATTTTCATCAAGACATCTTAGTAGATAAATTTTCTTAAAAATAAATGGCTTGATAGGATTATGCTATAATATAATCGGTGGAATATGTATTTGATAGTCCATGTAACATATTTCGAGAAGAAAAAGCTCATGAAACACCAAAGACAAAAACCCGATAAAACCGACAAATATCTGACCATAAAAAATCACTCAATTGGTTTGGTTTGGTTCCCATATTTGAAAATTTAACTTAATTGGTTTAGTTTTTTTAGGGAAATATCGACCCAGACCGAACCATGAATACTCCTCCACGTAAGGTTTATTGCCAATTTCAACAACAATCGGCTTGTAACGGGGGAAATTAATACCTCAAATTAAGGACATGTTTGGCCATAAATTTTGTCAAAATATGTGTGGGTTTTGCAAACACATGTTCATAAATTTTATCTATATTTGGCAAACCCAAATCCCTAAATAAGTTTAAGAGCTGGTTTTGGCCTAGAATATCACTATTACATTTTTTTAATAATTGTCTCAAACTTTTGTATTTTATAAAACAGCCCATCATTTATTGTTTTGTAATAATGCTGCTTCGCCTTCTAGGTCATCTGATAGTGTATTATGTAGTTCATTATAAAAATGATAATATTGTACCAAATTTATATATGTTCAGGACTATAGTTTGCAATAATATAATGATGTTATTGATAAAGGTATCATTGGGTATTTGTGACAGTTTTTAGAACTTGTGGGTATAAGTCATGTTTTATGTTTGTTTTTTTTATAAAAAAATTGAAATATGTTCAGAAAACTGATGTCCACAATGCATTTTCATCTTCAAATCAAACTTCTCAAACTAAAATTTTCAAAATAAATTTGAGACTGTACGACGAAACGCTAGCTAAGTGTTAGATGCTACGTAGATATAACTTAAAGTCACAAGTATCCACTTGTACTGACAACATTAAACCAAACTATAGTATATAACAACTCCACCTTTAGTTGATTTACCGTTTCCAAATGCTAACTGTATTCACCTCTTATAAACAACAGAGAAGAAAAGCCTAGAACCGTTCTCTTTTTCTCTTTATTCTCTCTCTTTTTTTTGGGTACTCAGTATTTTGGCTGGGGTTAAATTAAAGGAGCTAGGGGCTTGCTTTATTGTTTTTAACAGTTGTCAGCTTTAGATTTTTACCTCATTTATACAGCAGGTTTCCTATCACTTTAATCGAACTCTTATTTACTCAAGATGCAACATTGGTCCTTGCAAAAAGTAAAAGATCCTCTTCGTCTTCTTTTTTTTTCTCTTTTAGACCACCACTTGTTTTTGTGATGTTTTCATGTAATCATGAATCTTCAAGATTTTGGCCTCCAAATTATCCCTTTAGTATATATATAGGCTTTAATATTACTATGAATTGAAGTGGACATACAAAAAGAGGACTTGAAAATGAGAAAAGATAGAGAGATAGAGGTTTGACGTAGGTTTTTTGGTTTGTGGGGAAGGAGATGGTGTCATCATATCATGATAGTATATGTCTTTTAACGGAATATGATGAGAACATCGATCGTTCTATTGGATTTCACTCTGTTTTTATGGTTGCCTGCAGTTAAACAGTTAGCATAGTTTTTAGTGGAACTTTGGCGTTTTCTTTCTTTGACTACTACAAGTTTCTTCCTTTCCGAATTTTAATACAGTTAATTGACTAGTTGCTTAGTGTGATCTATATGTCACAAGCCGTAAAATCAGCCACTAATACTTATATTAGAGTAAACTAGTTATATTATTACATTCTTTTGAGGTGCTGCCCTTGCATGCACGAACACAGAATACTTTGTGTATCGAGTTACTCATTTAATTGATTATATTTGAACTTTCCCCATCGTAATCCTTTTCCCATAATGTATAGCCAAGCACTGCATGCGAATAGAGGATCTTACATTTAACATACATGTGGTCATATGGGATAATATTTTTTTTTTTAATAATATAAGTATATTTTAACATGTTATACTAGTTAATTTTTCTTATTTTTCAGGTTCCTAATTCACTTTTAATTGATGATTTCTTTGATTATCTTTTATATTACATGATAGCATAAAAACTATTTTACATTATCAATCTATAGAAGTTAAGCTATTTAGAGGGAAAACTTAAGTTATGCACAGGGCGGAGCCAATATTCTGGCTACGAGTTCGATGAACTCAGTAGCTTTGGTTCAAACCCTATATTTGTCTTGAAAAATTCATTCATTAGTTATAAATCCATAATTTAAAACCTAGTAACTTAGAAAACCGTGCTCGTAAAGTTTGAAATTCTAGCTCCGCCTCTGGTTACACTGTGTAAAAGTTTGTTATATGTTAATTTCTGTTTTACCAAATTATTAATTAATTTAATGTTCATCAAGAGATTCACGTAAATAACCTAGACGTGTAAAGACATTTTTTACTCCTAAAAATGGATTTGACTGATATGTGTTGGCAATGAAAAGTTATTTCTTACACTATCTGTGAATTTTATCTTGTTAGTATAAGTTATCATTTTTATCAATTAATGTTTACGAAAGATTTACCAGCTGAATTACCTAATAAAGATCCTGATCCTATAAATATCTTTTATACTGCTAGATCCTAAAAAATGAACTCTAGAAAAACAATAGTAATGCAAGAGAAAGTCACCATATATAGCCTAGATTTGCAGAGAATCTCAGTATCTCACACACTCATACCCCCACGAACAAACCTACACATGTGGCAAGTCATTCAACTATTTTGGCCTTACTTTTTATGAAGTAATCAATGCTTAGCTTCATTGCTTTCTCTATTTTGACCGACAATATTTCCAAATATAAATTCTGCCGATAGATAACCTTCCAAATTAGTCTAATTAAAGCAAATATCGTAATATCATATGATCAAACACATCATTTTCTTTATAATATTGTTCGGGCATATATCTTCGGTATCTGTTACCTTCCACCGACATAAATATCAAATAACTCTGTCCATTAAAACTTAAACAGACGGAAAGAAATCTTGCATGAAAGAGGCCGGTGAGCATAACTCGAGAATTATATATATCATAAATCCAATGCTAAACATATAAGTAATGAACTTGCAGCAGCTAGGGCTGGGATTTGGGAAATAAGTTAAATATTACAAATTAATTAACTATTCCAATGGATACAATATGTATAGCAGAAAGAAAACACACACATAACTTCACACACATTGTAAAAGAACCTCCAAAAAAATTACAACATACTAGAGATTAAAAAACAAAGATAACAAACTTAAGTACAGTAGATAAACATTTAATTTGGATTAATACAAAACCTACCAGGAATAAATATATATCTCCACTTCATCCTCAACATAGCAAGCTCCAGCGTTAATCAAGAAAACCTTCACTTTCTTATAATATTAGGGTTGAACATTTTGAGTAGTTAATTTCCATTGAATCATTTCCACTTTAGCTTGAGAACAAAGTGAGAAACTTCAAAATTAATGAAGTTAATTAACATATGGATTAAGCTTAAGAGATTATAGAAGATGGCTGGTGGTAGAAGAGTTATTTAGACCAGAAAACCCTGACCAAGAATTTGCACCACCCCAATATTGATTATTTTCCAAATTACCCAAAAACTGTTTGGTAGAATTTGACTCCATTTTCACTGGTGGTGAAACTTGAGAAACCTCATTTGATGCTTCAATAGTGCTTTCACCTTGAACTTGAAAAGGGTACAAATTTGTTGTATGCTCAAAGTTAGCTGCCAAAGATGGCAATAAATTATTGTTGTTGTTGTTGTTCGCTATCTGATATCCCATTTCAGTACCAAATCCTCCTCCATAATTATTTAGGTTTTGGAAAGCAGCCATAAGGGGTGTAAATTGTGTAGATGGTTGTGAAAATTGATGGCCAATAATATCCATGCTACAACTTGAAGGACTTGCTGCACTTGTTGAAATAATAACATTAGAATTACCCATTTGTCCTACGGTTGATTTTGAAATATTATTGTTGTTGTTGTTACTGCTTTTACTTCTTTTATTCCTCCGGCAGCCCCCTCCGACTGGCACGTTTCTCATGGCACCTCCTCTGGTCCAATAACGACGACAACTCTTACAGAAGTGACGTGGCTGAGAAAGACTGTAATTATTGAAGTAACAAAACTTAGTATTTGTTGAATCACACCTAGGACACTTTAGTCCAGCTTCTGGCAGTGGAATTTTTGCCATCCGGGCTCGATCAACCATGGAACCAGGCTTGATCGAGCCCAGCCCGCCACCCACCTGAGAGGGTGGGTGGAGAGGTGGAAGCTGAGGATTTTCAAGCTGGCCAGGGTTTCCTTGTTGATGATCTGGCTGTTGTAACTGGAACGAAAAAAAACAAGAAGAAAAAGGAGCAAGTTAGGAAACTTGTTCACAACTCAAGTAGTCATATATATATTTGGTATATTCAACAAAAAGACTAGTAGAAAAAAGGAATATGAATATGAATATTACTCTTTTTTAATCTGCCTTTTCTTAAGGATGAAGATGTATCAAAGGAGAAATTGAAGATTAAAGATTAAAGCCATACCTGTTGCAAATTAGGATGATCTAAATAGACTGGAAAAGATGAGAAAATCATGGTTTTTTTTTTCTTTGATCTCTTTACTCTTTATCTTTTATAAAGGTTGATGGGTTTTTTGGAAATATATGAGTGGAGAATCAAAATAAAGAGAGAAGAAGGGAATACCAGAGCCCCCCAACAAAGAGAAAGGATGAAAAAGAAGAAAGAAAATGGAGGAATTAAAGATAGAGAGGGGAATTTAAGAGAACTTTGTTTAGTTTAATTTACTTTTCCCTCATCACATTCTCTCTTTCTCTTTTTGTTTTATTACTGTCTTTTTAGGGTTTTGTATTGTAAATTTGAGTGGGCGAAGTTCCTTCGTATTTAAGCTTTCTTTGTTGATGCCCTTGGACTACCACATTCATAATAGTGCTTGAGAAAAGTAGTGTTATGACTCCTCACTTTTTTTGGTTTTTGATATATTGTTCGGTATCTGTATTGGGACCTGATTAAATTTAAATCTGTGACAAAAAGTCTTATACTGAAAGTAAAATGCTCTCTAACAAAGACGATTTCTTATCCGGAGCTCGATTCTGAAACCTGTGGTTAAGAATGAGGAGTAACTTATCCATTCCGCTGCCATCGTTGTTTATTTGTACTCCTCACTTGCATGAATAAAGAGAGATAAAAAATGTGCACATTATCAATTTGCTTATGGTGGGATCCTCTTACGTAATAGAAATTCTAAATGGGGTAGTGAACATATCATAGTAGCTTTACAATAATCAAGAGAGTGATATTCTTTGGACCCCCTTTTTAGCTTTGTGTTTGCCTTGTGTTGGGATAAGTAATGACTATTACTACTACCTTACTACCATAGTACTACAACTACTACTTTTTATGGTAAAAGCTAAGCACACTATTATTGTTAAGTTTCTTCTTCTCATCATCTTCTTCTTCTTCTCTCTTTTTGATCTTGTCTGTTTTTTATCTTTTAAAGTTTATGGCTAGCTTTAATTTACTTTAAACGTTCGATTTGTATATATGTGCATGCAATTTGGTTTCAATTAACACGTGGACAGACGTTCCTATAACACACTTTAACATGATATAGGAACATGAAGATGTTATGACCGAAAAAGTCAGGTGTCATGCGAGAACTAGTAAAACAACACTTGAATGATGAATCATACAACAAAGAGAAATATACCAAAAGATATACAAATATTTAACGTGGTTCGATCAGTTGACCTACGTCCACGGGCGGAGATGAGAAATCCACTATATAAAAGAGAGTACAAAATATCGAGAGAACAACCTCACGAAGAGGCAAACACAAGTGACACACTAACACTTGTCCCGTAAAGTTCTTCCCCTAAATAGAACTCTCAAACCCCATATGGCTACATTGTGGATGCTACTGAATGAGAAGGAAGGATCCTTAATTTATAGAGGTCCAAACATTTTCCTACAAGAAAAAGGACTAGCCAAATATGGAAGAATTATAATTTCCTTCTACAAAAAGGAAAACGCAATTATGGTAAATATGTTGTCCTTTCCTTCAAAAAATAAGAAAATCAAATATGGTTAGAAAATCCGAACAACCCCTAACAATTCTCCCCCCCTTGGCCTGAATTTTCTAACAAAATGAATCTGATCCACCTTCTTCACATAGCCTTCAACAGGTCGCATCTCCGAATCTCCACCACAAAGTTTGTCTCAACGAGAGTAGTCCGGTCAAATTTCTCAGACAAAATCTTGATTATCGTCAAATATGTTGCGGAGACAACTAAACCCGCCAAGATATACCTGTCTTGAACCTCGCTCTGATACCACTTGTTAGGACCGGAAAAATTAGGTGTTCTTTATCTTCTTTATTTTCGGGCTTGCCTCTTCCTCGACATAACAGTGGTATCATACCCTTGGTTATTTATCCGGGTTGATACGTAATGGAGACGAATATGAGAAATATGATATGTTTATATGGGAGAAATTATTATATTTGGAGAAGAAAGATGAAGATTTGTTGTTTGTGATGAAGATTCATCTACCCGTTTTTGCAGCTCATAAACCCGAGAGTATATCTGATGAAGATTGGGATTTTGAGAACCAACAAGTATGTGGATACATACGACAATGGGTTGAAGATAATGTTCGTAGCCATATTGTAAACGAGACGCATTCCAGATAATTGTGGGAAAAGCTAGAGACTATTTATGCTTCAAAAACTAGGAACAAGAAGTTGTTCCTGCTAAATCAGTTGATGACCTTTAAATACAAGGAATGCAGCCCTATCCTTGATCACATAGATGATTTTCAAGGCGTCTTTGATCAGCTGTTTGGAATGGGAGTTAATTTTGATGATGAGATACAAGGACTTTGGCTTCTTAATACTCTGTCAGACTCTTGGGAAACTCGTTGTGTTTCTTTGACAAATTCAGCTCCTGGAGGTAAGGTGACCATGGAATATGCCAAGAGTGGTGTGTTGAACGAAGAATTAGGTCAAGGTCCAAATACCACAATATTATATGCAACCCTTGCGGAAAGAAAGGACATATCAAAAAGTTTTGCCACAAGTGGTTACAAGATATTAGAGAAGGAAAGAAAGTTGAAACTAGCGAGAGCAATGTTGCTGCTATTGTTCGAGATGACCTTATTTTTTCTTATGATGAAAACATCATCAATTTGGTATCCCATGAGACGATCTGGATAGTAGATTCTGGAGCTACCTCACATGTCACACCAAGAAAAGATTTTTTTCTCATCTTATACTCCTGTTGATTCTGGAGTGTTAAAGATGGGCAATGCTAGTGAAGTTAAGATGTTTGGTGTTGGCACAGCTTGTTTGAAAACTATAATGGTTCAACGTTATTTCTTCAAGATGTCAAGCATGCTCCAGACTTTCCTTTCAATTTGATCTCCGCGGGAAGATCAGACGATGAAGGTTACCATAATGCCCTCTTTAATGGCCAATGGAAGCTCACCAAGGGCTTGTTAGTAGTAGCTCGAGGAGTCAAGTCTGGTCATTTATATGTGACACATGGCTCTATTCTTAATTACTTTATAAATCTGGTGGAAAGTGACACTTTATCCGAATTGTGGCACAGAAGATTGAGTCACATTAGTGAAAGGGGGATTACGTGTTTGGCTAAGAAAAGTTTATTTTCTGGAGTGAAACAAGCAAAGCTGAAAATGTGTATCCATTGTTTGGCAAACAAAAAAGAGTTTCCCTTCATAGCCATCCTCCCTCAAGAAAGCCCGATTTATTGGAGCTAGTACACTATGTTGTGTGGTCCTTTTAAAGTAAAGTCAAAATGTGGTGCACTTTACTTTGTGACCTTCATTAATGATCATTCTCGTAAGCTCTGGGTGTATCCTTTGAAATCTAAAGATCAAGCACTTGGCATGTTTAAGGAATTGCAGGCCTTAGCTGAGAGACAGCCGGGTAAGAAATTAAAATGTATTCGCACTGACAATGGTGGTGAATATTGTGGTCCCTTTGATAACTATTTCAAGGAATAAGGAATTCGTCATCAGAAAACTCCGCCCAAGACACCTCAATCAAATAGTTTGCATAGAGGATGAATAGAACTCAAGTTGAGAGAGTTAGATGCTTGCTTTCAGAAGCTAAACTTCCAAATACATTTTTGGCGGAAGCACTTAACACTGTTGCCTATGTTATCAATTTGTCTATTTCTTTTTCTTTGGATGGTAATGTCCCAGACAAAGTTTGGTTTGCCAAAGATGTTTTTTATAATCACCTGAAAGTTTTTGGATGTAAAGCTTGTGTGCATGTTCCTAAAGATGAGAGATCGAAACTGGATGTCAAAACTAAGTAGTGCATCTTTATCGGTTATGGTCAAGATGAGTTTGGATATCGTTTTTACGATCCAGTTGACAATAAACTTATTAGAAGTCGTGATGCAATATTCTTTGAAGACCAGACTATTGAAGATATTGACAAAGATGAGAAGATAGATTCTCAGAGTAATGAGAGCTTAGTTGATATTGATCCAGTTTCTATTGCTAAGACACCTATTGCACATGAAGGAACCCAAGACAATGATGGAGATAGTAATCAAGATCAAAATGATCATCATGGTGTAGATGTTATGGATGTTCTAGTAGAAGAAGTTGTGGTTGATCAACAACCAATTACTACTCAGGTAACTACTTTGAATGCTCCTGAAACCTCGCTTAGAAGATCTACAAGGGAGAAACAAAAATCCATGCGCTATCCTCCTGATGAGTATGTACTTTTGACTGACATGGGTGAACCTGAGAATTATGAGAATCCATGCAAGATACTCATGAAGATCAGTGGATCGAAGCAATGGAAGATGAGATGAAGTCACTCCATGAGAACGACACATAAGAGTTAGTGAATTTGCCGAAAGGTAAGAGAGCTTTATCTAACAAATGGATATTCAGAATAAAGCAATATAACCATACCTCTACGCCTAGATACAAGGCGAGATTAGTTGTTAAAGGCTTTGTACAGAAGAAGGGAGTTGGCTTTGATGAAATTTTCTCCCTTGTTGTGAAGATGGCTTCTATTCGTGTGGTTCTAGGCTTAGCCGCAAGTCTAGATTTAGAGGTTGAGTAGATAGATGTCAAGACTGCTTTTCTTCATGGTGATTTAGATGAGGAGATTTATATGGAGCAACCTGAGAGTTTTGTAACTAAGGGAAAAGAAAATTATGTCTGCAAATTGAAAAAGAGTCTGTATGGATTGAAACAAGCTCCAAGGCAATGGTACTTGAGGTTTGAATATGTCATAGAAGAACAAGGGTACAAGAAAACTTCTTCAGACCATTGTGTATTCTTTTAGAAATTCTCTGATTATGATTTTATTATCTTATTGCTTTATGTGGATGATATGCTAATTGTTGGCAAGAATAAATCAAGAATTGCAACCCTTAATAAGCAGTTGAGCAAATCGTTTGCGATGAAGGACTTGGGTCCAGCAAAGAAAATCTTGGTCATTCAAATCCACCGATACAAAGATATATTTTTGTCCCAAAAGCAATACATTGAGAAGGTACTCAAGAGTTTCAATATGACAGATGCAAAAGTGGTTAGTACCCATCTTGCTAAACACTTCAAATTGAGTATTAGTCAGAGCCCATCTACTGATGAAGAGACAAAAGAGATGTCCGGTATTCCTTACTCTTCCGCCGTTGGTAGTTTGATGTATGCTATGGTTTTCACTAGACCAGATACTGCACATGTCGTCCGTAGTATTAGTAGATTCCTTTCTAATCCTAGAAAAGAACATTGGGATGAAGTAAAAGGGATTTGGCTAGCAAAGGCATGAATTCGAATATGACCGGCATTCATTATCAAAAGTATTTTCAGGTGCGTGAATTATGAAAAATAAATAAAGCACGCACGTGATGGAGCATGCCAAAAATATAATTATGTTATTAAAAATGTTCTCTCTAATAGCTTTAAGATTTTAAATGAAATGATAATACACTTTGGAATATTTGTCATTAATTCTTTAGTATAACACTGCCTAGGATGAGATGAGGTTAGACGAATTTCTTTTTCCTTTGGATAATCATTCAGTATCCTCGGTACACTGATCCGGTAATTTGAATTTGCATTAGGTAAACGTACTAAGAATCAATAAAGTATTTCCTGCCAAAAAGTTCTTCATTTTCAAAATTGATCAAGCTTGAAATCTTCCTGAAATTATTAAGGGTGAAGAAATCACAACCATCCCACTATATTATAATTAGTGGCAAAGTTTGGAAATTTTTCAAGAGTGTTCAAACTTAAAAAAAGAAGAAAAAATTTCCTCATAAGAATGTTCAATGTATATTATAATATAAGGTTATATTTTTATTTTTGGTAACTAGATTATTTTATTAATTACCAGGTAGCAATTACAAAACTATAGCACAACTAACACAACTTGCTATCATTCTATGGACATTTCATACTCTACTACCTAGAAACATAAGCTATACACAAAAGACTTGTTTCTAGGAGTAACTCTAACACTAACAACATAGGCTATTTCCTTTGCATTCTGCTCCCATACTCTATTTTTTGGTTCAAAAATACGCATGTTCCTTTCAATCCAAATGTGATAAGAAACTTCTGCATAGACCACTCTAAAGACCCGCGCATGCTGAGATTTCCCTTTAGCACACATTACTGCCCATTGAAGGAACTGGTGCCAATTAATGAATCTCAGGTACTGTTTTTGCATCCAGTTGCACAGTTTACTCCAAATCTGCTTAGTATATTCATATTTCACAAATAGGTGATCTCTGGTTTCCACTTGCTTTCTGCATATTGCACATTGTGTGTCAACATTAATCTTCCAGTTGCTCACTCTGTCACATGTCATCAATCTTCCATGCATCATAAGCCACATTATGAATTTTGCTTTTGGCATTGCTGCATTATTAAACATCAAGCTTTTCCATTCCACCCTGTTTTAATCACCAAGCAAGTGCAAGTAGATTTGTCTGATCAAGCTTCTGTTGTGAAGTTGTACAAATTGTCTAGCTTCCAGTATCTCCCTTGCCTTCATCACTTTCCTCACCATCCAACAAGCTTGTTGTGGTATTAGCATTGTGTTCATCTGTTGATTTTTAATGTAATATGTGTGAATCCATCGGATCCACAACTTGTCTTGCTTATGAGCTAAGTCCCAGCAACTCTTAGCAATGGTTGCTTTGTTCCATAACTTCAAATTGATAATATTAAGGCCACCTCCAGCTTTAGGTAGACATACTCTGTCCCAAGCCAACAGAGCCTTCTTTGTGATTTCATTTGCTCCAGACCATATGTAAGACCTACATAGTCCCTACACAATCTTGATCACTTTTGTTAGGAGTATAAACAACTATACCTATAAAGCCTGGATACCAAACAATACACTTTGGACTAATTGTACTCTTCCTGCATATGACAAGGTCTTTGCAGTCCATGAAGTAATCTTTGTAGTCATTTTATCAATGAGGGGATGCCATTGAAGTATACTCAGTTTCTTAGTAGATAGAGGCACACCTAGGTATTTGAAGGGTTGTTCTCCAGTAGAAAGGCCCAAAAGATGTAGGATTTGTTGTCTATCTTCTATAGGAACATCTCCAAAATATGCTTCACTCTTACTGAGGGTTGCTTGGAGCCCAGAAACCTGAGTGAATTGATAAATCTCTGATGCATTGCTTAAACTGACTTCAGATCTCCTCTGGCAAATAATAACAAGTCATCAGCAAAGCTTAGGTGAGTGATCCCTAGCTTGGCACACCTAGGGTGATATTTAAACTCATTCACCATCTTAAGGTTATCAAAATTCCTACTCAAGTACTCTATTGCTATGGCAAACAAAAAAGGTGACATAGGATCTCCCTGTCTCAATCCCTTAGCAGCATTGAATGGTTTAGTTGGCTCACCATTAACAACAATATAGTAGTTAATTATCCGTATACACTCCATAACCCAAGATGTGAATAGCTGAGGAAATCCCAAATCTTCCATAACTTGTTTCATATATGGCCATTTAACAGAATAATAGGCTTTCTGTAAGTCTATGTTTATCATACACCTAGGAGAAATGTTCTTCCTAGAATAAGCCTTCACCAATTCATGCGCCAGTAGAATACTATCTGCAATCTTTCTCCCAGGTATAAACCCTGTGTGAGCTATATTGATGATTGTACTAATTATGCTTTGTATCCTTGTTGCCATAATCTTGGATATCATTTTGTATAGCACAGTGCGACATGCAATAGGTCTGAACTCTTTTGCAATTTTAGGCTTAGGAACCTTAGGAACCAAGGTGATGGTTGCAATGTATGGCTCTATACAATTTCCTAGTGGTAATAAACTCCAGAACAACTTCAGTGACTTCATCTTTGATAATGGGCCATGCTTTCTGAAAGAAGCATGCATTGTACCCATCAACACCAGGTGCCTTATCATTACCAATAGAACATAGACCCTCATAAATTTCTTCTGGGAAAATCTTTGCACAATTCAATCCTTTATTGTTGGTTGAGTTTAGGCCCCTTATGCAGAACCATTTTATCTATAGCAGGAAATGATTGGGCAGCACTACCCATCAGTGACTTATAGAATTTTACTATCTCCCTTTTGATACTTTCTCAGTCAGTTATTCTATTGCTAGTGATAGATTGCAGCTCTACTATTTGCTTCCTTTGGCTCATTTCTTTCATGACATCTGAGAAGTATTTAGTATTGGAATCACCTAGTTGTATCCACTTTGCTCTGGCTTTTTGTTTCAGAGCTCATTCTTCAATCATATCCCACTTTTCCAGATTTTGAACCAGTTCCTTTTCTTTCAGCAGTAGCTCATCAGAACAGTTTGTATCAATGCTTATTTGTACCTTTTCAAGTTCAATTCTGGATATCTCTATCTTCTGTCTAATGAACTTAAACTCTTCAACATTAAGATTTCTCTATACTTCCCTTAATGCTTTGAGTTTCATTGTCACGAGCCCAAATCTAAACTAGTCGTGATGGCGCCTATCGTGGAACTAGTCCAATCAATTTAATACTCAAAACTTAAAGAATCCTTCATTTATATCATTACTAAACTGATAATCCATAAAAGTTTCGTTTAATTATTTTCTTAAAACAGATAAAGTTATGCCAAATGTTAAATTCAACCCCAAGATCCCGGAGTCACTGGTCAGGAGCATCTAACAAAAATGTACAAGTCGGGAAAATAAGCTCTATGATAATAAGAGGGAGACAACAGGGTTGCGAACGTGTGCAGCTACCTCGCAAATCTCTGAGAAATCCCTGGTGCAGGTATCAGCTCACTCCGCCCTAGCACCTGAATCTGCACACAAGGTGCAGGGAGTAATGTATGTACGCCAACTCAGTAGTAATGAAAGTAAATAATGTTTAATGGCTACGAAACACGTAAAACAGTCATCAATACACAGTAAACGCAATCCTTCTTTCAGAAACACAAACACGATATCTTGTAACATTTAAAAGCCGATATCAGTAAAAGTCGATTCAATGTATATAAATGATAAGGTTTATAAAAAAAATCGGATAAAACATGTATCATAAACTACCCCTCGGGCGTATCATCACTCAACATCAGTCACTCAGCATGCCTCACAATCACTCGGTATCAGCCCCTCGGGCTACCTCATATCCACTCATGCCTCCCAATCACTCGTCACTCGTCACTCGGCACTCGCACTCGCACTCGCACTCAGTAGGTACCTGCACTCACTGTGGGTGTACAGACTCCGGAGGGGCTCCTACAGCCCAAGCGCTAATATCAGGCCATCTCGTGGCATAATCATTCAGGCTCTCGGCCTCTCACATATCATGAACAATGTAACATGCTATGGCGCGCAACCCAATCCCATAATATCCTCACTACATAGGCCCTCAGCCTCACTCAGTCATAAACCTCTCAAAACGTCACTCGGGCTATCAATAACACGGGTACTCGACCCAAAATATCATTTTTATATCTCAAAATAGTATAAATAAGACTGTGTTTCGAAATCAGTTAAACATGATATGACTGAGCGTAAATCATAAGTCAATACAGTAAGGAATAGTAATAAAAAGCCCCCAAGGGGTCCAAACAGGTCGGCACAAGTCCCCAAACATAGCGTACAACCCAAAATATAGTAATAATCTTAAAACATGAATTATCATATGATTTAGAGTCAAATACGCAACTTAATAGTTGCCACGGGACGGACCAAGTCGCAATCCCCCAACAGTGCACGCCACACACTCGTCATCTAGTATGCACGCCACTCCAAAAATAGTGATAAAAATGTGAAGGCAAGGGTTTCATACCCTCATGACAAAATTTACAGTCATTACTTACCTCAAATCGGCCAAACTACTAATCCGCGATGCCTTTGACTCTTGACTCGGTCTCCAATTGCTCCAAATCTAATCAAAACCATATCAATATCATCAATATATACTAAAGGAACAAAGCCCAGTCGAAAATAACTAAGTTATACAAATCTTGAAATTGGCTAAAACCGATCCCCGGGCCCACCTCTCAGATTCCGATAACAATCTCAAAACTAGAATCCTTACACTCTCACCAGTTCATACATAACAAATACGTCCAAATCCAACCACAAACGACCCCTCAATTCCTTGATTTAAGTCTCCAAATTCTGAAGCCCTAAACCCCAAGTTCAGTCACTAATTTCCATAGATTTCACCTCTAATCAGTCAAATAACACCATAGAAATGAGTTTTAGGTCCAAAAATGTTACCTCCACGAAGTTCTCTTGAATTCCCTCTTCAAATCGCTCCCACAAGCTCCAACCCGTATGAAAACTTGATGAAAATAAGCCAAAATTCGTGAAGGT
Source organism: Nicotiana undulata (assembly GCA_005239495.1). Lineage (NCBI taxonomy): Eukaryota > Viridiplantae > Streptophyta > Magnoliopsida > Solanales > Solanaceae > Nicotiana > Nicotiana undulata. Next base: position 28,712 of record ML265428.1, read on the forward strand.
TTCCTTTTATATATGTCCTGCCCAGGAGAACCGCATCCGCAGCCTTTTGACCGCACCTGGGGACCTGCAATTGCGGTCCCAGGTGCGCACTTGCGGTTCCCACTTAACCGGCCCATTTTTGCATCTGCGCCTCAACACGCATCTGCGGACTCGCGGATGCGAGCCAACCTCCGTACCTGCGCTTCCAGGCTAGGCTACCAATATTTGCACCTGCGCAAGGCCCATCGCACTTGCGGGCATCACACCTGTGGCTCCCCCTCCGCAGGTGCAGCTACACCAGAAGCTTAGCACCAACAGCAGCTTTGCTGCATTTTTCCAAGTTTAAATCTCTCGATGACAATCCGAAATCATCCCGAGCCCCTCGGGGGCCCAACTAAAACTACAACACCTCACATAACATCACCCGATCTTAGGCGAACTCTCGAAACACCAAAAATAACATCAAATTAATCAATGATTCAAGCCTAAGAATTCCTAAACTTCCGAAATTCGCCAACGATGCCGAAAATAATCAAACCACCTCCGAATGACCTAATAATTTACACACACATCCAAAATGATACTACGAATCAGTTCCAATTTCCGGAATTCCATTCCAACCCCGATAGCTCTTCGCCTTCTTTCTATCTAGCAAACCTAATTTTCCACTGCCAGCCAGAAATCGCCAAAAATCCAATTTTGCCAATTCAAGCTTAATTCTACTATGGACCTCCGAATAATATTACGAACACACTCCTAAGTCCAAAATCACCCAACGAAGCTATCCCAGCCATAAAAATCCACTATCCAAGGTCGTTTACCTATAAGTAAACTCCCAGTTGACTTTTCCAACTATTAAGCCAACTTAAGAGACTAAGTGTCTCATTTCTCACTACGGCCACTCCGAACCCGCACCAAACGACGCGACAACACATAAATGAGCTAAACAACACATGATAAAGCAGAAATAGGGAAAACGGGGAAAATCTCACAGAACGACCGGCCGAGTCGTTGCATGCTCCCCCTCTTAAACAAACGTTTGTCCTTGAAAGAGTCTAGAAACATACCTGGAGTCTCAAATAAGTGAGGATATCTGATCCGCATCTCCCGCTCGGTCTCCCAGGTGGCCTCCTCCACCGGCTGCCCTCTCCACTGCACCTTCACTGAAGCTATATCCTTAGATATCAACCTTCTGACCTGACGACCCAAAATAGCCACTGCTCTACCTCATAAGACATATCATCCTCTAAGTTGAACCGTGTTGAAGTCCAAAACATGAGACGGGTCACTAACATACTTCTGGAGCATGGAAACATGAAATACCGGATGAACACTCGATAAGCTGGGTGGCAAAGCAAGTCTATAAGCCTCCTCTCTAACCCTCTGAAGCACCTCAAAAGGCCCAATGAACCGGGGACTCAACTTTCCCCTCTTCCCGAACCGCATAACACCCTTCATGGGTGACACCTTTAGCAGAACCTTCTCCCAAACCATGAAAGATACATCTCGGACCTTCCGATCCGCATAGCTCTTCTTCCTAGATTGCGTCGTGCGAAGCCGCTCCTGAATCAACTTCACCTTATCCAACGCATCTTGTACCAAATCTGCGCCTAATAGCCTAGCCTCACCCGGCTCAAACCAACCAACCGGAGATCTACACCTCCACCCATATAAAGCCCCGTACGGAGCCATTTGAATAATCGATTGATAACTATTATTATAAGCAAACTTCGCGAGTGGTAGAAACCGGTCCCATGAACCCCCAAAATCAATGACACAAGCACGCAACATGTCCTCCAGAATCTGAATAGTGCGCTCTCACTGCCCGTCCTTCTTAGGATGAGATGTTGTGCTCATCTCAACCTGAGTACCCAACTCTCTCAGCACGACCATCCAAAACTGCGATGTGAACTATGTACCTCTGTCAGAAATGATAGAAACTGGGACACCATGCAACCGAACAATCTTCGAATATAAATCTCTACTAACCGCTCCGAAGAATAAGTAGTACCAACAGGAATGAAGTGTGCGGACTTGGTCAGCCGATCCACAATAACCCATATAGCATTGAACCTCCTCGAAGTCCGTTGGAGTCCACTACAAAGTCCATGGTGATCCGCTCCCACTTCAACTCGGGAATATCCAACCTCTGGTGCAATACACCTGGTCTCTAGAGCTTATACTTGATCTGCTAACAGTTGAGGCACCGAGCTATAAATCCAACAATATCCTTCTTCATACGCCTCCACCAATAATGTTGTCTCAGATCCTGATACATCTTCGCGGCACCCGGATGGATGGAATACCGCGAGATGTGGGCCTCTACTAGAATCAACTCACGAAGCCCATCGACATTAGGCACACACATCCGATCATGCATCCTCATAACCCCATCATCACCAATAACTACGTCCCTGGCATCACCTCGTCGGACCCTATCCTGAAGAACGAGCAAGTGCGGGTCATCATATCGGCGCTCTCTGATCCGGTCATAAAGAGAAGACCTGGAGGCTATGCAAGCCAATACCTGGTGAGGCTCTAATAGATCCAATCTCACCAACTGGCCCGCTAAGGCTTGAACATCATATCTAAAGGTCTCTCTGCTACTAGAAAATATGCTAGACTCCCCAAACTCTCTGCTCTGCGACTCAAGGCATCGGCCACTACATTGGCCTTCCCCGGATGGTATAGAATAGTGATATCATAGTCCTTGAGAAGCTCCAACCATATTATCTGACGCAAGTTCAAATCCTTCTTATTAAACAAGTGATGCAGACTATGGTGATCAGTGAAAACCTCACAATGAACCCCATACAAATAATGGCGCCAAATCTTCAAGGCGTGAATAATGGATGCTAGCTCGAGATCATGCACCGGATAATCCTTCTCATGAGTATTCAATTGGCACGAGGCGTAGGCAATCACCCTACCCTCATGCATCAAAACAAAACCAATGCCTATGATCGAGGCATCACAATATACGGTATAGGAACCTGAAGCTGATGAAATACTAACACTGGAGCCGAGGTCAAAGCAGCCTTGAGCTTCTGAAAGCTCTCCTCACACTCGTCCGACCACCTGAATGGAGCACCCTGCTGGGTTAATTTGGTCAAGGGCGAATCAATAAAAGAAAACCCCTCCACAAAGCGACGGTAATACCCCACCAAACCAAGGAAACTCCTAATCTCTGTAGCTGAGGATGGTCTGGGCCAACTCTGCACCGCTTCTATCTTCTTCAGATCAACCTGAATACCCTCACTAGACACCACGTGCCCTAAGATAGCTACTGAGCCAAGCCAAAACTCACACTTGGAGAACTTTGCATAGAACTTCTCCTCTCTCAATCTATGCAAAACAACTCTCAAATGCTGAGCATGCTCCTCCTGGATACGAGAGTATACCAGAATGTCATCAATGAACACAATAACAAAGGAATCCAAATACGACTGAAACACGTTGTTCATCAAATACATGAACCCTGCTGGGGCATTGGTCATCCCAAAGGACATCACCATAAACTCATAATGACCATAACGAGTCCTGAAAGCCGTCTTGGGATATCTGAATCCTGAATCTTCAGCTGATGATACCCCGATCTCAAATTAATCTTAGAGAACACCGTGGCTCCCTGAAGTTGGTCAAAGAAATCATCAATACAAGGCAAGGGATACTTATTCTTGACTGTAACCTTGTTCAACTGCCTGTAGTCAATACACATTCTCATGGAACCATCTTGCTTATTCACATACAACACCTGTGCACCCCAAGGTGACACATTAGGCTGAATGAACCCTTTATCTAGGAGTTCCTCAAGCTGCTCTTTCAATTCCTTCAACTCCGTTGGTGCCATATGATACAATGGGATAGAAATAGGCTGAGTGCCTGGCACCAAATCAATATCCCTGTCAGGTAGCATGCCTGGCTGGTCTGCAGGAAACACGTCCGAAAAATCACGGACCACATGAACAGAATTAATAGTGGAAGTATCAACACTGACATCCCTCACAAAAGCCAAATATGATAAACACCCTTTCTCTACCATACGCTGGGCCTTCAGGTAGGAAATCACCCTACTAGTCACATACTTAATAGAACCTCTCCACTCGACTCTCAGAATTCCTGGCATCACTAAGGTCACAGTATTAGCATGACAATCAAGAACAACATGACATAGAGATAGCCAATCCATGACCAATATCACATAGAAATCGACCATGCTAAGCAACAACATATCCATTCGGGTCTCCAGACCCCCAATAGATATCACACATGACCGATACACACGGTCCACAACAATGGTATCGCCCACCGGAGTCAACACATGAACATATGTAACTAGAGACTCACGGGGCATTTCCAGAAAATGAGCAAGGTATAATGAAACATAGGAATACGTGGAACCAGGATCAAATAAGACCGAGGCATCTCGGTGACATACTGAAACAATACATGTAATCACTGCATCTGAGGCCATAGCATTTGGTCTGGCTGGGAGTGCATAGAATCGGGCCTGACCTCCACCTGATCGACCTCCCCCTCTAGGGTGGCCTCTAGCTGCCTGACCCACACCCCTAGCTAGCTGGGCGGGTGGTGAAGTAACTGGAGTTGAAGTCGAGGGCTGACTCATCTGTTGAGATGAACTACCATGACGACGAGGACACTGCCTCCACACATGCCCAAACTCTGCACACTCGAAAAAACTCCTTGGAGCTGGAGACGGGGTTTGAAGGGAACCCCTAGCACCAGGATAACCACTAGAAGAACCATACATAGAAGAACCCTGAACCGATGGTGCTCGAGATGAACTCTGGGTTGGAAGAGCACTTAATGAAGAACGGCCCGGATGAGAACTCCGGAGATCATGCCCCGATGATGCACCACTATAAGCTGGGCGAACTAGCTGAGGAGGCCTAAATGAGCGGCCTCTGCTATGCTGAAACTGACCCCTAGAGGGAGCACTGCTGAAACTACCATTTCCTCGAGGCCTCTCTCTTATCTCGCTCATGATGGCAAACTGCCTCTATATCCCGGTCAATATCCACAACCTGCTCAAAAGTAGCACCCGATACCCTCTCTCTAGTCATCGGAATATGAAGTTCATAAGTGAGGCCATCCACAAACCTCCTGATCCTCTCTCTCTCACTAGGGACCAACTCCGAAGCATATCGAGCTAGCTCTGAAAACCTCATCTCATACTACGTAACTGTCAACTCACCCTGACGCAGCTGCTCAAACTATCTACGCAGCTCCTCTCTGTGAGACTAGGGAACATACTACTCTAACAAGAGAGTGGAAAACTGTTGCCAAGTGAGGGGTGCTGCACCAACAGGCCTACGCCTCTCATAAGACTCCCACCAAGTGAATGCAGCTCCTAAGAACTTGAAAGTAGTAAACGAGACCCCACTGGTCTCCAGTATCCCTGATGTGCAAAGAATCCTCGGCCACTTGTCTAAGAAACCCTAGGCATCCTCGCCCTCAGCACCACTGAATGTCGGAGGCTAAAGTCTACCAAACCTTTCAGCCTACGATGCTCATCATCAGCCATAACTGGAAACACAAAATCCTGAGCTGGTGCAACTGGCTGGGCTGGAGCTTCCCCCGGTGTCTGAAGTCCCTAAATGACCTGCTCAGGTCTACGGGCGGCAAGAGCCTGGGTGCCTCCCCCGGCCTGAGAAGTAGCGGTTGTAGTAGTAACAAGGACCGCATGTGCGAGACTGGTGCACACGGTCAAAATCTGAGCCAAGGTCTCCTAAAGACCCGAAATCACAATAGGCACTGCTGGTGCCTGAGCTGGTCCCGCTGGAATATCTGCGGCGGGGACCTGATCCGGAATAATAGGTGGGTCCACGGGCACTGCCCTGACTGCTGCGCGAGCTGCACCCCTACCTCTACCACGACCTCGACCCCTCGCGGTCCTAGTTGGTGTCTGATCATCCTGTCCGGTAGCGCGTGTTCTCACCATATGTGAGAGAATGCAACAACAGAAGTTTAGATTTCCAGAATCAACAGATTCGCTTGACAGAATTCAAGAATGTGAGACTTTTCCTAAGGGTTCTGGAGCCTCTCGAAGATAAGTACAAACGTCTCTGTACCGATCCGCAAGACTCTACTAAACCTGCTCGTGACCGGTGAGTCCTATGTAACCTAGGCTCTGATACCAACTTGTCACAACCTCAAATATAAACTAGTCATGATGGTGCCTATCGTGGAACTAGGCCAGCCAATTTAATACTCAAATCGTAAAGAATATTACGTTTATATCATTACGAAACTGATAATCCATAAAAGTATCGTTTAATCATTTTTTTTAAAACCAGATAAAGCTATGCCAAATGTTAAATTCAACCCCAAGATCCCGGAGTAACTAGTCAAGAGCCTCTAACAAAAATGTACAAGTCGGGAAAAAATAAGCTCTATGATAATAAGAGGGAGACAGCAGGTCTGCGGACGCGTGCAGCTACCTCGCAAATCTCCGAGAAATCCCTGGGGCAGGTATCAGCTCACTCCGCCCTACCACCTGAATCTGCACACAAGGTGTAAGGAGTAATGTGAGTACGCCAACTCAGTAGTAATGAAAGTAAATAATGTCTAAGGGCTACGAAACACGTAAAACAGTCATCAATACACAGTAAATGATATCCTTCTTTCAGAAACACGGACACGATATCTTGTAACATTTAAAAGTCGATCTCGGTAAAAATATCCTTTGAAAATGTACCTTTTCACAATTTCCATAGAAATCAAAATGATTCAGTGTATATAAATAATAAGGTTTATAAATATTTTTTTGGATAAAACATGTATCATAAACTGCCCCTCGGGCGTATCATCACTCAGCATCAGTCACTCAGCATGCCTCACAATCACTCGGTATCAGCCCCTCGGGCTACCTCATAGCCACTCATGCCTCTCAATCACTCGACACTCGGCACTCGGCAATCGCAATCGCACTCAGTAGGTACCTGCACTCACTGTGGGTGTATAGACTCCGGAGGGGCTCCTACAGCCCAAGCGCTAATATCAGGCCATCTCGTGGCATAATCACTCAGGCTCTCAGTCTCTCACATATCATGAACAATGTAACATGCTATGGAGCACAACCCGATCCCATAATATCCTCACAACATAGGCCCTCGGCGTCACTCAGTCAAAAACCTCTCAAAAAGCCACTCGGGCTATCAATAACACGGAGTACTCAACCCAAAATATCATTTTATATCTCAAAATAATATAAATAAGACTGAGTTTCAAAATCAGTTAAACATGATATGACTGAGTGTAAATCATAAGTCAATACAATGAGGAATAGAAGTAAAAAGCCCCCAAGGGGTCCAAACAGGTCGGCACAAGGCCCCAAACATGGCGTACAACCCAAAATATAATAATAATCTTAAAACATGAATTATCATATGATTTAGAATCAAATACGCAACTTAATAGTTGCCACGGGACGGACCAAGTCGCAATCCCCCAACAATGCACGCCACACACTCGTCATCTAGCATGCGCGCCACTCCAAAAATAGTGATAAAAATGTGAAGTCCGGGGTTTCATACCCTCAAGACAAGATTTACAATCATTACGTACCTCAAACCGGCCCAACTACTAATCCGCGATGCCTTTGCCTCTTGAATCGGCTTCCAATTGCTCTGAATCTAACCAAAACCAGATTAATATCATCAATATATACTAAAGGAACAAAGCCCATTTAAAATAACTAATTTATACCAAAAATCCCGAAATTGGCCAAATCCTGCCCCCAGGCCCACGTATCGAATTCCGATAACAATCACAAAACTCGAATCCTTACACTCTCACGAGTTCATACATACCGAATACGTCCAAATCCAACCACAAACGACCCCCTCAATTCCTTGATTTAAGTCTCCAAATTCTCAAGCCCAAAACCCCCAAGTTTAGTCACTAATTTCCATAGATTTCACCTCTAATAAGTCAAATAACACCATATAAACGAGTTTTAGGTCCAAAAATCTTACCTCCACGAAGTTCCCTTGAATTCACTCTTTAAATCGCTCCCACAAGCTCTAACCCGTATGAAAATTAGATGCCCATTTCCGCATCTGTGGTCCTCAACACGCATCTGCAGACTCGCACCTGCGCTTCCAGGCTAGGCTGCCAATATCCGCACCTGCGCAAACCCCATAGAACCTGCGGGCATCACACCTGCAGCTCCCCCTCCTCAGGTGTGGCCACACCAGAAGCTTAACATCAGCAGCAGCTTTGCTGCATTTTTCCAAGTTTAAACCTCCCGATAACTATCCAAAATCATCCTGAGCCCCTAGGGGACCCAATTAAAAATACCAACACCTCACATAACATCACCCGAACTTAGTCGAACTCTCGAAACACCAAAAATAACATCAAAACATCAAATTAATCAATGATTCAAGCCTAAGAATTACTAAACTTCCAAAATTCTCCAACAATGCCGAAACTAACCAAACCATCTCCGAATGACCTGAAAATTTACACACCATCCAAAATGACACTATGAATCTGTTTCAACTTCCGAAATTCCATTCCGACCCGATAGCTAATTTTTCACTGCCAGACGAAAATCGCCAAAAATCCAATTCAAGCCCAATTCTACTCAGGACCTCCGAATAACATTCCGAACACACTCCTAAGTCTCAAATCACCTAACGAAGCTATCTGAGCCATAAAAATCCACTTTCCGAGGTCGTTTACCTATAAGTCAACTCCCGGTTGACTTTTCTAACTATTAAGCCAACTTAAGAGACTAAGTTTCTCATTTCTCACCACAACCACTCTGAACCCGCACCAACCGACCCGACACCACATAAATGAGCTAAAAACACATGATAAATCAAAAATGGGGAAAACGGAGCAAATCTCACGGAACGACTGGCCGGGTCATTACATTCATCCACACTTCTTGGATCTTCTGTCTGTGAAATATTTGTTGCCAAATTTGCTGGACATTACCTCTCATGGTCTGCCCATACATTGAAGAATGTGAATGGAGTTTTCCTTCTTCTTAGGTATCATTGAAAGTTAAGCTCATAGGAGCATGATCAGAGATGAAAGGCATCCCATATACAGTTGAAATATGCCCCTATTGCATCATCCATTCATAATTGCCACTAATCCTGTGAATTATGCTCCATATCCTGTCACAACCATCTTGTTTATTAGACCATGTGTAGTACTCACCTTCCCAAGTCAGCTCACTAAGTCTTAAGTTGCTGAAGTCTTGAGTTCCAGCCATAGTAACTGGATTTCCATGCATCCTATCTTGCAACTGTAGGACAATATTAAAATCCCCTCCAATCACCCATGGAATGGATTTCATTCGATTTATCTCTATCAAGTTTTCCCATAATTGCTTCCTTTTTTCAACTATGTTAAATCCATAGACTATTGATACTGCATATTCTTGATCCTTCCTAATGTCTTTAACAACACAATAGATAACCTATGCTTCTGCCTTAATTAACTTGACTAAGTAGTAGCTATTATCCCATATCACTCATATTCTACCATTTACTGCAGCATTGTAATTGTGAAGCATCTCCCAGCCAGGGTAAATGTGGTGGCTGACTCCTTTAGCATTGTTCTCGTTTACTCCAGTTTCAATGATACCTCCAAATTTGATGTTTTTGGTCTTCAAGTAGTTTTTCAGCTCCTTCCTCTTATACCATTTATTAATACCCCTGACATTCCATAGTAACCACTTCATTGATTGAGTTTAGTTCCCCCACCACTATCATGAGGCAAGGTAGAGCTCCCACTAGGACCTGTTGTTCCAATTTTAGAACCATTTCGACTGGACAAAGGTGTTAGCATAGAAAAATTTTCAAGGCTGAAATCTAACACTTTTTTCTTGCCTTTTTCTGTTGTATCTGCTCCATTGTTCTCTATAACTCCTTCCTTTGATTATGATTGAACTTCCTTGTCTTCACTGGTAAACAGTGTTGATTTATCTCCTAGACAATCTCATTTTGCTTATCAGTTACTCCATCTATCTTAGAGATCTCTACACCACTTGCTTATTTTTGTACATTTTCTGTTGCATTTGTGATAATCCTTTTAGTCCTACATTAATATGTTACTTTATTTGGTTCTCTTCTTCTCTTTGGTTGTTCTTCCTTATGTTCTCTTGGTCCTTGTTGAGTAGGACACACATGACCAATAACCTGGCATTTGTCACAGTACATTGGTTTCCACTCATACACCAAGTCCTGCTGGAATACCCTTCCTCTAGGATCCATCACCATAATTTCAATAGGCATTGCTTTTGTAACATTCACTTCAATCAACATCCTTGCATAGGAAATTCGTGTTTGTTTAGTGGTGCACTCATCGGAAAATAGGGATTTCCCAATAGCACTGTCAATTTTGCTCAAGGCATCACTACCCCAACAACTAATTGACAATTTAGGAAAAATCACCCACAGTGGTATATCAGATAAAAACTCTTTACTTAGATCAAAGTCTGGAGACCATGGCTTGAGGATTATTGGCCTATTTATGATAATGTGAGGTCCAGCATAAAAAACTCGATGCATATCAGTTAGGTTTTGAAATGTTATCACATAATATCCATCCTCATGAAGAAATAGATCTGGCTCAGCAATATCAAGTCAATGTTGAACAATATACCTCCTCATAGCATTATATTCAGGATTATCACCTACAATATAGGCTATCAACGCAGCACTCCATCTCCCTTTTGCTTCTTTCACATCTTGCAACTCTAGTTCACCACAATTTGACCTTCTATAATCTGAGGAGGAACATACTTGAGAGCCATTCATGAGTAGCTGCTCGATTTTGCTGAAACAATTTAGTCCATGTTTTTGACTCTATTTTTCGATCTACAGGATTTACCACCTTAGAGTCCAGATCAATAGGTCCTATAGTAGCTTCAAGTTGATCTGCCTTAGCCTTTTTGACTAGATCCTCCTGCATGTCCTTAGTGGCCAGCTCAGTTACTATTCCATTGCAGTTTTCATCAACCACAGGATTAACACTCGCTTCACTTTGTTCAATTTGAGCTGGTATACTTAGAGCCAATTTCCTGCTAACCTCCGAGCTAGTCGAAGGAGTAATCTCATCACTTCCGGTCACAACTAATCCTTGTTGTTCTATGTTTTCATCTTATGACCTTGCCCTTGAATTGCCTTTCAAGCTTTAGAATTGTTACTAATTGAGCTTCCAGTTGTTGAGATCAGCGTCTTAGAAACTTTTTTTGGTCTTCCTCTACCTCGCCCCCTACCCATGGCGGACGCAACCGGCGCACGTTTAGCTAACGCGAGCTGAGAGCATGAGAGAAGACGATTCTCTTTTGATGTTATTGAAGTTTATTTTATGATTAGAAATTAATATGTGCAAACTTGTGTAATGTAGACTCTTACACCTTTTTTGCAGCTCTATGAGGTTATATTTGACTTTATAAGGAATATGTTAGGAGTATATAAACATACATAGAGAACATTGCATCCTGCCCTATTTGACAAGACTCATATATAGTGATATCAGGAAGATCCAAAAAAGAGTCAAAATTTTCAGGCGGTCGTAGTCATTATTACTGCTTGTTAACAAGATGTATTTATTTAACCAAAAATTTAAAATTTAAAATAGATTTCTTTCAATTTATATTGTTTGAAAAATGTCCTTTGCGCCCTTTAGATCATGCAGTTCATTTATGTTCAGACCCATAATAACTTTTCGGCTTGTGGGTATGACTGGAATATGCTCTTTATTTTAAGCTTGAAACACACAATTGACACACAAATATTTCCTCAACTTTCAAATGGACATCACTTGGTTCATGATTATGTATTTTCAATGTGTTCGGACGTAATAGGGATATGTGCTTTCGTTTACTAATAATCTCGTACAAATTCGTATAGGTTAAAATTGTTAAAAAGTTCATGTAGATTTATTTATATCATATAATTAGAGGAATAATTTCATTGTATGGTGACTCAATATTTATTTTATTGTACAAAAGTTATAAACTATTTCTTGCAATAAAAAAATCATTTAATTTTGCCTAACTATTTCTGCAGTGTGAAAGCAACTAAATAATTTATTATAGCTATGCCACGATCTGCAATTCCCACATTCAGGATTGTGACGGCGCCTAATATTTCACTCGCTAGGCTAGCCAACTTTAGAGAAATTCTTAAGCCAATTTTTAAACAGTTCAAATAATTAAAATCAATTAAACTAGAATGAAACTAAAATGAAGTACGGAGTGTCATAATAACCAAATATCAAAGTACAACCCAGAACTGGAGTTACAAGTGCACGATCTACTCGAAGTTCTACAAGCAGAGTCTGAAATAAATACAATTGTTTCGAATGAAATGAACATTAAATGAGGAAAAAGGAAGGGGACTTCAAGGTCTGCAAACGCCAGCAGATCTACCTCGAGTCTCGAAATGTGATAATCTGAGCTGATGGGCCTTACGTACAGCTAGGACCAATACCAAAATCTCCACAAGAAGTGTAGAGTATAGCATGAGTACAACCGACTCCATATACTATGTAAGTGGCGAGCCTAACCTCGACGAAGTGGTGACGAGGCTAATGCAATCACTTATAATAACCTGTATGCGGGAAAAAATAATGGCAGAAAAAAAATGTGGTAACGAATTAAAGTAGTTAATACATGAAAGTATCTCAATCTCCGAAGGAAAACAAGTAAATGCCGAAATACCAATCCTTGGAGTCTTGTATGAAAATATCGAAGCCAACACAACATGATAAGAAAATAGAAACACATAGACAGTTGCGGCGCACAACCTGATCTCACCGTACCATCCTCCCTTATTCCACCATAATAATATCAACAATAATAAATAAATATATGTTGCGACGCAACCTGATCTCACCATTAATCAGAATCAATATCATAATTCATCCTTATTTCACCATTTTCCACATTTATTTCACCTATTTCGATGCGCAACCCAATTCTACTGTACAACATGAATAAATCAATAAGTGTATTTAATTTAACAACTTGAATCACAAGAGCCCTCCACGGGTAATGGATATGAAGCAAAAATAGAAAGGAAATCTCGTCTCAAATTAAGAATCCACTACAATGAATATTAAATAACAAGACAATTCAAATAAGTGACAACTAAAGGTTCAAGTAAGCCTTTTAAGGCAAGCAGCAGTAAATCATGAATACATGGTAAAATCAAACATTTTTAACATGACATGGGAAGAATTTAAAACACGTAACAGTTAAGGCATGGAAGGAAATAACTAATGAAATGTGAAAAATCAGCGAAACTAGTAATTAGGCGGCCTATAAGCCTTCGCCACCTGGCATATACACCGCAACACATGAATAGGACTTAGTTTAAAGGTTTCTAATTCCCTCAAATCAAGGTTAAACCCAACACTTACCTCACTTCACAGTCTATTCAGAGCTCTATCGGGGCTTCTCATCTAGAATCCGCTTCCAAACCAATCGTATCTAACCACAATCGACTCGATAACGTCAAATAATGCTAAGAGAATCAATTACAATGCATAAAGTTGGGATTTCTACACTTTTCCCAAAAAATCAACCCCGGGTCTACTTGGTCAAAACCCAAGATTCAGACCAAAACGCGTTTCCCCATTCACCCTCCACCCCCGATATCTCATTAATTTCGAAATTCGACCTCAAATTGAGGTCTAAATTCCGAATTTGCAAAAAGCCTGAATTCTTTCCAAATCCTTAGTTTTCTAGCGTGGAAGAACAATGATTAAGGCTAAAAATTAATGGGTGATGTTAGAAATAGAAGAAAATGAGTTAAAGCGTACAAACCTACGAATTGGTGATGAGTTTTCTCTTCAAAATAACCTCTAGGCTGAGCTCTAATGAATGTTTTGAAAAGTGGATGAAATCCCGTTTTTGAAATATTTAAATGACTGGGCGTTAGGCCTTCTTAGCGTTCGCGAAGGACCTACCGCGATCGCGAAACACAACAACCCAAAAGGACTACGGGTTCGCGAGTTCACTCACGCATTCATGAAAGGTTGCTCCCCCAAGCCTTCGCGTTCGCGAGCCAATGCTCGCGCTCGTGAAAGGTTTCTCCCCCTCCCAGGTCCTCATTACTACGCGTTCGCGAGGTGCTGTCTGCGTTCGCGACGGGACCCCCCCCCCC